>JBBBDQ010000927.1:2932500-2970000 GCA_037127315.1 Ascarosepion bandense | reverse complement strand
TTTACATTTAAATGTAAAAATTATTTACATTGTCTAATGACGAGATTCTATTTTGAAACACAAATTTCCGTGTCGCAATGTTCATTTACTTCATAATTATATGATTATATTAAGCTCTTCAATATTTATTGTATTGAGCACTGTTTATGAAAAAAAGATAAATGTTAGGGGACTCAAAATTCTAAAACCTTGGATCCTCTTCACCAGGATTTATATATATATAAGCACATGCAAAACCATACCGTGGGTTTACCCAAGCTTTGTGAGGGAATTAGGGTAGACGTTACCCTTTGAAAAGTCGGTGATGGTTGTGCCAATTCGAAGTTACAAGTCATCGTGACTGAAGGTTTGAGCGTATTGGCCTAGTTCAGAATGTAGTTCAAACCGGATAATGCGTTCTCTCCCAGAGACTGTAACTAAGGTCCGCTCAACATAGTTGCAATATAAACCACATGTGGGCTCTGTGGGCATTGAATATATATATATATATATATATATATATATATATGTTTAAACATTATTTTAATGGATACTCGTATTTGAGTAGATATTTTGTTTTTCACAGTTAAACAGTATATTTATTTATATATACTGGTGTATTTTCCAAGATTTCTCGATTATTCAGTTAAATTAAATATTAATAATTATCAATAGTATTTAAAATATTAATATATTATATTTATATTATATTATATTTATTATTATATTATATTTATATATTATATTCATTAATATAAAATATTAATAATTATTAATATTAATTAAATAATAATTTCAGAGTATATTTATTTATATATACCGGCATATTTCTCCATTATTCAGGTCAGTAAATATAGGTAGGTTCGTCTGGCTCATTAGGTGTTATCTATTTATTTCGCTCTACTTCCGTATTGAGCACTTTCGGTTAAATGATTACTCGTGTCGGGTTTTTTTTTTCTTTGGGCTTCGTGCTGTGCTCGGTCTGAACACTTTTGGCTGACGTTCATGTACTAAGTTCTTTCTTTTTTTAAAACCATTTTTTCCTTCCGCCGAAAGTTTTCGACACAAGTATAATTATAATCTCGTTTATATATATATATATATATATATATATATATATATATATATATATATATGAAATTAATTGTTTGAACATTATTTTTTATCGATACTCGTATTTAAGTAGATATTCTGTTTTTAATGAAACAGTATTATATATTTATATCTACCGGCCAGATTATTTACGATAAATTTTTATTACGAAAATGTGTGCCATTCGGCAGGATTCGAACCTGCTACCCCTATCTATATAAAAAATAATGTTCAAACAATTCATTTCAAATTGTCGGTTGCTTATAACCAAGTTTCGTTAAAATTCGTTGATTTCCGTTATATATATATATATATATATATATTGTCCTACATCGATGGTACGACTCAGAGTTTCTTGTGTTATGCTGTTTGTAATATGTACTTGATGATTGCATAAGGCATGAAACTCCGAGTCGTGCCATCGACGTGGAACAACATATATATTTAGCAATATATATGTATAAAATAGCTTTGTTCATACTACATTGAGCACTGTTTTATTAACACCTGAATATTGACATAATACATGTGTGTACCCTCATATATAAGTAAAGAACAGGTAGGGTAAAAGTCTTTAATCTAAGATGTTTACTTTAAAAAACTTCTTTAGAGATTTTTTTTTTACAGATGAATGATTTAATTTTTTTAAATTAGAAAAGAAATCATCCATGGAGACAATATGTTGATTGAGGCTTAATTTTGTCGTTCAGGTTCATGTATTATTTTTGCATACATATATTTATATTTAAAATAAGCATCTATTGATTTTATTACACGTGGCACACACATATAAACAGGCATAAGTTGTTTCTGTATTTTAAGATGAAAATCTATCAATTTATTACAGGTGACGCATATCTGACCAATGAAATCAAACCTCAACATACAGTCTCTGTGGATTTGTTTTAAATTTAAAAAAATCAATCGTCTTTAAAAAATACCTGAAGAAGTTTATTTAAGTGAAACATGTTAGATTAAAGACACTTTTTTTTAATTCATCTGATATATATATATATATATATATATATATATTTTTTTAAAGACGATTGACTTTTTTAAAATTTAAAACAAATCCACAGAGACTGTATGTTGAGGTTTGATTCATATGCGTCTGTGGGTTATTTAATGCCAGAAAGATGAGGTTTTAAGGATTGTTTTTAATGTTCGGTTATAGTGAGAAGATTGATTTAGTCAGATTTTAATGAAATTTTATGTTTTTATTCTTTTTTATTTTAGAAACTGTAAATGTCTTCTAGTTTTGTATTCAAAAATGTTTCGCTGAGAATATTTTTTCCTTTCAAAAAAGTGTTATGTAATAATTTTTCTTAAAAATGTATTTTGGTATTATTTTTCCTTCAAAAAGATATATTGTTTCTACAAAAGACTATTTTTTTTCATAGTGTTTTCACCCCAGTTTGGGGGTTAACTATTTGCCCATAGCTGGGACCCTAACAAATGCTAACACTCCGGGTCAGGGTGAACCTGGGAACAACAGCAATTAAGAGGTGGTTTTATGCTCCTCACAACCTCCCAAACAGAGGCCTTGCTGCCGGATGCAGTTTACCATACCCAGGATCAATATATATATATATATATATATATATATATATATATATATATAAGATTAATAAATGTAAGATTTCTCACTTGACTGATGTTAAATTAAGGAGCGCGACTCAAGAGATTCGTATACGAACCTTTTAGCAGTTGTTCAGTCCACTTTCGTCAGAAGGTTTCAGCAACTGACAGTGTCAAAAAAGTGTACTCTAGACGAGTCGATCTTTATGAAAAGGGAGAACCCCACAACAGTAATGATGTTTACTGAAGCTGTATTTGCTGTACTAAATAGAGTCAGGCAGAAGGCTACAAGAATTGGAAACAGCGTCCTGCATAAACAATCATTAATCTAGTAGAAAACTTAGTAAATAATACCCCACAGCAGACGTAAATGATATTGTCTGGATGGTATGCGTCTGCCTTTCCTTTGTATTTAATGACCTTTCTAGACTCGGATAACGAGTTCTGTTGTAGAACTTCTGCATTGGTTAAAAATAACTATTATCTTATTTTGTATGCTAGCCCACGATCATGACCCTGATACATTAGTTTATTTTTCCTTAACATGTAGAATTCGTTGGTTAGCGTCGGATAGTGGGTTTAAAAAAAATAACTTTTCTTCGGATATTGAGATCGAAAAGAAGTCTCAAAAAACGAAGAACCATAATGAACGAAAATCATAAAGAACGAAAATCATAATGAACATTCAAAAAGTTCTTTTTTATGTGCCGTGTCCCTTCTGGACGTAGGCGATCATGGACTTCCACTTGCCCCTCTCCCTTGTCGCTCTTAATATTTTCCTCTTGGTATCTCTTCCAAACCCTGCTCCGCCAACCATTTGCTTAAGCCTATATATCGTGCTGCTTTCTTTTCCTCTATCCGTCTTGTGAGTATCAGATTCTTCAAACCCACCTTCCTCATAATACTGAATTACTGCCTCTAGAACATTTTAAATACTGACTTGCCTCCATTGTTTCATTTTAAGTGTGAGTTTATTTTTTTCTCATTTTAATAATCACATAAATATCCCCGTCTTGTGTATGACGATAAACTACATCTGGTAGCAAGCTTTCTAATTGAAAGGTCACCTCTTAATTGTTGTTTCTCCCATGCCCACCTGTTAGGGTCCCAGCTATGGGCAAATAGTTAACCCCCAAACTAGAGTAAAAACACGATGAAGGTATAACAAAAATAGTAAAAATACCAGCAATACATTCTCATAGTAAAATATTACGAGTAATCAGTCAGTCAGTTAAGTGCCATACGTGATACACGCTTTGGCGATCATGTCTCGAAAGAGCCATGACTGACTGGGCAGAAGATTATCCCGCTGTAGGTTGCCATTGCTTTCTACGGTAGACTGGTTGCCAGCCAAGGCTATAGAACCCAATCTGTCCTGTTATTTGACTCATAACTACATGGGGAAGAGATGTATTATATTATTAAGTAGTAATTAATGGGGGATCAGTTTATTACTTCATAACAATAGAAAACCGATCGCCCACTTTATGACCAGTAGAAACTTTAATCATGATTCCAACTATTATATTCAGTCAGTCAGTTAAGTGCCATACGTGATACATGCTTTGGGTGATCATGTCTCGAAAGAGACATGACTGACTGGGCAGAAGATTATCCCGCAGTAGGTTGTCATTGCATTTTGCGCTAGACTGATTGCCAGCCAAGGCTATAAAACCCAGTCTGTCCTATTATTTAACCCATAACTAGAGGGAAGAGACGGATTAATATCTTTCCCAAGGATATTTGTGCGTAAGTGAATGCGAGGAATTCAACTGGATTTTGAACTCGGCTCCCCGATTTGTCATTCCGAGTCGATATCCACTGCACCACAACGCACAGAATACATTTTGTAAAAGTACTAGATTAGCAACTAGGTCTCACCGCTCTATTGTTGAAATATCTAGATGTAGCCGTAAGTTCTTTTCTGACTGTTTCTTTTATAGCAATTCTCACCTCTGAAACTCTCTGTGGGATTCTTGCTTCCTTGGCGCCTACAATCTTCAAAAACGTAAATGTGACGCCAATCGTCATCTTCTGTCTTCCTGAAACTTGTTCTTTTATTATCCTTTCTTTTCACCAATGTTTTCTTCTCATACTCTTTCTCTTGCTTTCTCATACTCTTTCTCTTGCTTTCTCATACTCTTTCTCTTGCTTTCTCATACTCTTTCTTTCTCTTGCTTTCTCATACTCTTTCTCTTGCTTTCTCATACTCTTTCTCTTGCTTTCTCATACTCTTTCTCTTGCTTTCTCATACTCTTTCTCTTGCTTTCTCATACTCTTTCTCTTACTTTCTCATACTCTTTCTCTTGCTTTCTCATACTCTTTCTCTTGCTTTCTCATACTCTTTCTCTTGCTTTCTCATACTCTTTCTCTTGCTTTCTCACTCTTTCTTTCTCTTGCTTTCTCTCTCTTTCTTTCTCTTGCTTTCTCATACTCTTTCTCTTGCTTTCTCATACTCTTTCTCTTGCTTTCTCATACTCTTTCTCTTGCTTTCTCATACTCTTTCTCTTGCTTTCTCATACTCTTTCTCTTACTTTCTCATACTCTTTCTCTTGCTTTCTCATACTCTTTCTCTTGCTTTCTCATACTCTTTCTCTTGCTTTCTCATACTCTTTCTCTTGCTTTCTCATACTCTTTCTCTTGCTTTCTCATACTCTTTCTTTCTCTTGCTTTCTCATACTCTTTCTCTTGCTTTCTCATACTCTTTCTCTTGCTTTCTCATACTCTTTCTCTTGCTTTCTCATACGCTTTCTCTTGCTTTCTCATAATCTTTCTCTTGCTTTATCATACTCTTTCTCTTGCACTAACCCTTTACGTCATATTGGCATTGTGAAATGATGAAAAAAAAATGTGGGGATTAACAGATAATAATGAAAAGAGAAATCTGTAGAGTGAAATGATGTCCGAAGTCCTGGATGGACATTTACAAAAAGAAATATCTCTCACTCTCACCTCTCACCTCTCACCCTCTGTATGTGCCTCAAAAGTGGTGGTTGGATAGCATCCGTCTTAACCCCAAGAATGTAACAGGTTTTGTTTGTTACAAAAACTTGTTACATTCTTGTAACTGGTTTTGTACAATTTTAATATAAAGATAACGCAAAAATGAGATAAACGCCAGTCAATTGCTGAAACCTTCTGACGAGAGTGGACTGAACAACTGCTAAAAGATTCATATACGAATCTCTGGAGTCGCGCTCCTTAATTTAACATCAGTCAAGTGAGAAATCTTACATGTATTAATCTTATATATATATATATATACATATATTGATCCTGGGCATGATCTACCTTTTTCTTTATTACAGGAATTACAGATATGTGTCTAAGATTGTAACAAATGTAGCAATCATTTTATCGTCACTTCCTCGGCAATTTGGATAGTTATGGGGGAGCAGTTTTCCTATTCTTTGGCAATTTCTTTTTTGTGTGCTCAGGCAAAAATAACAGCAACAACAACAATAAAAAAAGCAAACAAAACAACCCGACATAATAGCGAGATTTAAAATGACGCAATCCATTTTATCTTGACACATGGATTCTCATTCTGTGTTTTTGTGTTCCATGTTTACGTTGTGGTACAGTGGATATCGGCTCGGAACGAGAAATCGGAGAACCGAGTTCGAATACCAGTTGAATTCATTGCATTCACTTATGCGCAGATACCCTTGCGTAAATGTGGCAGACAAACGAGGCGCCCACTTTGAACACAGCTTTCTCATTGACAAATATTCATGCAAAAATGGTAAATACACTGCCTTCTGATATGTTTAACTGCTCTACTACCTCACGCAACTTTAATTTACGATCAGCCAAAACGAGTTTGTGGATTTTTTGGCGTTTTCCGGGTTTGGGGGCGACCTGAGCGTTCAGCATAATTTGTGTCTGTATGACCTCATTTAAAGTTAGTATACCACCTCTTAACCGTAGTTTCCGACGAAGCTGAGTCCGAATAACACTTATCGAGCCATTGCTTTGCTTGAACAGTATTTTTCCCATTAGAAAGCAATGCTTTAGCAACATACAAAATTCAGATTTTTCCATTGTTTTTATATATTTGCAACAGTAGCTTCACTTAAATAACTGTACTTTGTAAACTAATAATCCGATTGGGCCCAAATTTTGCCACTTGCCATTTGAAGGTTAGAACTTCATAAAAATGATATGGATTTTTTATTAATGGTTCCATCTATATGTCAGGACAGTGATTTATTGAGTGATGTGCTTGTAGAGAGAAAGTAAACTAATTATTTATCTGCTTTCCCACGGAGACGGAGTGCGACACAAAGCCTTTTTAAAGTGGGATCTTTGAGCCCTTAAGCTCGGCCAAAAATATTCTGTAGACACTCTACAAGTCAGGGTCAGGCACCTGTTTGAATTTTTCCGGACGAGGCTTTGACCTACGGAGGACTTAGAGAATGTAATACTCATAAGACATAGTCAAGCGGGCCAGAGACAAGATAGGTTAACTGCTGTGTAAATGAGTGCAGAATATGTTAATTGCTTGTGAAAAAGTGTGGCAGACTAGCGAATGGGAGGAAAAGTATATATATATATATATATATATACCATATTTGTAAATTGTGTGTCTGCGGGTTACCATAAATTTGCGAATTTGAACAATAGTAGCTGACGAAACCCTTCATAAAATACACCTAGAGAAACTACGAAAAACTCTACAAATAAGAGGATACCCTACTTCGCTAATAAGGGTTTCCAACTAACAAAAGAAATACCATTAGAATATCTTCGGAATAAAAAAAAATTAAAAAGAAGAAAACATTCTATCATACGTCTCTACGCACAAATCAATCTAGAATTATTTACAAAGATAAGAAGACATATAGAATTACTCAACAAAAATGATAAAATAAAGAAAATCTTAAAGACAACTAAAATAATTAAAAGCAAACGCCAACCCTAAAATTTACAAAACATCCTAACCTCATCAAAATTCGAGCAACACATAACACAGGCGGTCATAAAATGCAACAAAAAAGATGTGAGGTATGCAGCGTAATAATAGAAGAAAACTACTTCAAGTTCGAAAACACATCGACATTCGAAATAAAAACAAATCTGAACGACTACTCTAAAAACGTAATTTACGCTCTAAAATGCGATGAATGCGCAAAAATATACGTGGAGGCGACACAAGGCCTAAATAAAATAGTAGCTCTGCACAGAAGTAACCTTAAACTAGTCAATAACAGGAAAGTGTACATCTCTCAACACTTACACGAATGTAGTGTAGGTAAATTAAGAGTAATGCCTATTTACAAAAATGCAGATTATGACACGCTCATAATGCAGGAAGAAATATTTATAAAAAATACAAGCCTTCTCTCAACAAAACAACATGAAAAACCTAACACACACACACACACACACACACACACACACACACACACACACACACACACACACACACTAAATTTAAACACGATAAAAAAAATCGCGAACCATTGCAAAAAATAGTATTCCAAAAACAAAAAAAAAAACAAAAAAAAAAAACAGAACTAGATGAACCGTAGAGTAGAAATGACTCAAAATCGCTGAAAACAATTTTGAAGTATGAAGACGAAATCAAATTTCGCATGTCAGTGTAAAAAAAAAAAATTATGACCCCAAAAGTTTTTGCATTATCACCAACGAAGGTGACGGAAGAGGCTTAACGTGCGAGTGTGAAAAAAAAAAAAAAAAAAAAAAAAAATCACAAACACGCACGCATATGAACTTTCTGAGCTGCTCACCACATCTAAGCGGCGTTCAGAAAATCAACTCTGTGCCACCATTTAGCTAAATTGTCTATCCGATCCTAAAATAACATTAACGGTTTAGATTCTTCGTGATATATTCAGATCTATTTAACTTGTTGAAACTGCTAACCTAAAAAGTAACAGGTTTTTCAAAAAATGTATGTAGAAGAATTTTTTATGACTGATCGCTGCAATTCAATTGCTAAAAACAAAAAACAAAAAATACAAAATGAAGAATAGCCGGTGTTGTTATATTTCAAAATCACTGATCGATCTTCAGAAGTGGTTCTACACTTCGCTAGTATTTTTCCCGAGTAATACCACCAACAGAGGAGGACATGACTAAGGACTGTGTGTATGTCATTCCATGTAACTGTGGAAAGAAATATAAAGGAGAAAAAAGGCCGCCTCCTTAAAGTAAGGCTACAAAAACATTGCAATGCTGTAACATGAGGGGAGATAGAAAAATCAGGTGTAGCTGACCATATATGGAAGGAGAAAGGGGATCACAACCCCCTATTGGATGAAGTTGAAATAATAGAGAACACCACTGGAAACTACGTAAACTTAAGGAATCAGCACATATGCTAGGCTACAAAAATCTCCTAAGACGACCAAGCATAGAGATGAATACAATATGGGAACCAGTAATACGGTGTACCAACAAAAAAAAAAATTATTAGTGATAAAATTGCAATATGAGCTCTGGTTAAAAAGGTTACTGAAACATTAGGTTTATAAGTCCTAGAAATTCAATCGCTGAAGGACACATGACCCAGTTGATATAAGCGTTGGTTAGTTCCAGTGACTTGACCCAAAGAGTTGTGAGTTCAATACCAGACTACAGCAGTGGTGAACAAATAACTTAAAGGGAGATAACTCATGACTAACAGAATCAGCTCACAAGAAATGAGAATGATATACCCCAGTGATAGTTCGAAATTCCTAGCATCTGAGGAAGGTAACGGAGATGAGGACAATAGTCCGAATAATGTAAATAGTGTGAAAGATACGCGTCGTTTCTAATTTTTAATGAAATCTATATATATATAAAAAGCAATATGTGAGTCTGTGTGTGACTGTAAGCTATGCATGCGTACATTTTTTAAGCTACGCCATTCAAACTTTCTAGAGACACATATCTACAGGGAAGCCAGGTCGACACATACTTTTTGAATTTAAGTTCAGCAATTTTCCCTTTCGCAATTTTTGACCAATGGTGCCTATTGTTTACATTTGCTCCATAAAACATCTAAGATCAAAGGTGGTTGCTAGATTACAGAAATCAAATCACACGTGTCAAACACAACTAACAAAAAATGAGCCTTAATATTTAATTTTTATTTCGACGTTTTAAAAATTCATTTGGTCAACAAAAAAAAAAATGTGAATATTTTCCCCAGTAATTTTGAAACAAAAGAAATATTTAAAAAAGTGTTTTTTTCAAACAAAAAAGAAGTTAATGGTTAATTATTTAAGTCTTTTTTTTTTCAGATTTAATATTTCATACTTCAGAAAATAAAATTAATAAAAAAAAGCCTTTTTTTCGCTAAATATTTCATGCAGGAAATCAACTGTCTGTAAATTCTTGTGACATAAATGTATTTTTTTCTTCTCAAATTAAATGACTCCATTTTTAAATATTCTTCGAAAATTTCTGAACTGAAAGCGTAATAGTTTTTATATTTCTAATTTCAGTAAAACAAAATAAATAATTTTTATTTTTATGTTAAATTCATTTAGTCAACAAAAAATGGAAATATTTTCCCCCTTAATTTTGAAGCAAAAGCAAATGTAATGTTGTTTACAATGTCACACAAAACATCAAATCACGTTTACATAAAACAAAAGAAAATAGATTTTTTTAATGCTTCTCCTACTACTAAAATGTTCTGTGTTGCAAGGGGAACCCGGGTTCTGATGCTAGTATATATTAAAAAGACGTTACAAATTAGCTTCTGTATATACCAATGGAAATAAGTTTAACTTTGGAAATCATATGATCAGTCAGTTAAGTGCCATACGTGATACACGCTTGGGCGATCATGTCTCGAAAGAAACATGACTGACTGCGCAGAAGATTATCCCGCAGTAGTTTGCCATTGCTTTCTGCGGTAGACTGGTTGCCGACCAAGGCTATAGAACCCAATCTGTCCTGCTATTCAACCCATAACTGGAAGGAAGAGACGGATTAATACCTTTCCCAAGGGCATTTGCGCGTAAGTGAATACAATGGATTCAACTGGAATTCGAACTCGGCTCCCCGGTTTCTCGTTCCTAGCCGATATCCACTGTACCACAACGCACATCTTAATCATATGATACAGCTCTAATATAATCATCAACGCACATTCTAATCATATGATACAGCTCTAATATAATCATCGCTCAAAGAAATACTTATAGCAAGTTTAAAAAGGGAAATAATTCTTATTGTTAATTTCTAAGCTTACATTATTGTTGGCGTGAAACCGCTTTTTTTTCTTCTTTTTCTATATGCTTTGTCTCTTCTGAACGTAGGTGATTATACGTTTATCTAACTTCTTATTCTTTATAACATTTTTGCAATTTTTGTCCCCACCGCACTGTCATTTCTATTGATTATCATTTGCCTTTTTCTTTTTCATAAATAGAATTATCTAATCTAAACTTATTTATAAATGGAACTTTGTGTGTGTGTGTCCGTTACCTATAGACTCCGAAACGGCTGAACCGATTTTCTTGAAAATTAACACAGTTGTACTATAAGCGTTTGCGAGTGTTCTAGCTTGGTTTTGTGTCGAGGTTCCCCCGATAAATATCGAAAATTGATAATCGAAAAAATCGTAATATAGAAGTAGTGGTCCGATTTTAATCAAATTTGATTCACTCATAGACAAAGACATAAGAAACTATATTTAGAAGTTTCAAGGTTGCAGTTTTTACAATAGTGCGGAAAATCGATATATATATATAACAGCCAGACCATGTGTTGAAATGTGAAGAAAAACAAAAAAAAAAAAATCACCATGATTCACACTCCACCCACGTCTATTGAACAGGTTAAGAATCTCATCCCTTGTTCCTTGTTTAGGATGTGGTTTCCGGCTTTCTCTTTTCTAATCTTCTCACTTTGTTTTTTGTTTTTATTTTCAATTGGAGTAGATAGATCCATCTATCGCCCGGTTCACACTCCACCCACATCTATTGAACAGGTTAAGAGGCTCATCCCTTGTTCCCTGTTTAGGATGTGGTTTCCGGCTTTCTCTTTTCCAATCTTTTCACTATTACGTAGCCCCCTGCACATCAGTGGCGTTACCACCTTGCTCGGGGTGATACGATTAATATATATATATATATATATATATATATATATATATATATATAAGGCGAGATGTTTGTGTGTGTGTCTGGTTATCTGCCTGTATGTCTGTATTTTTTTCAGCCCTTTTATTTTAGTTTTTGCTTCGGGTTTGGCTCTCAGTAGGTATAATTGTAGTTCTTAGTCTCAGCCATGATACCATTTACTCAGAGGACTTATTTAAACTTCAAAATTCAGTTTATGACGAAAAAACTTATTTGATATCGATACCAGGAAATCAAAATTTGACTTACATCCATTCATTTTTCTTTCAGTCTACGGTTTTGCTTTAACAGAAAACAGCTATTGCTTTTTAGTCTTTCGTGCCAACGTCCAAAGAGTCTGAGCTCCAGGATCATGGATCAGTCAATCATTCATCCATTTGAATATTGCTGCTGCCATATCTAGTCTGGAGCTTCAGCTATATATTTAGAAATTGTTGGTAAAATATAAAGAAAAATCTGCAATGTTATTTGTCCTGACCTGGCAACTTGGCATCTGTAACTTTCCCACCACCGTAATGTAGCTTCCTTGAGCGGAAATTAATATGATGAATTTTCTCCTAGGGTACCTAGATTTTTATGAATTTAAGCGTAGTACTAGATTGGCGACAAGGTCTCAACATTTTACAGTTTAAATGGCTAGATGTAACCGTAAGTTCTATGCTAACAGTTACTACTTTTGCAGTTTTGCTTCGGGAACTCTTTTCCAGCTCCTTGCTTCCCAGCTCCTTGCTTCCCAGTTAACTTTGATCTTTAAAGGTGTTAATGTCAATCGCCATCATCTGTCTTCTTAATTCCAGTTCCTTTATTGTTTTTTTCTACTTAATAGTATTTTTTATTTCTCATATTCTCCCACAGAGTAAGATCTTACATCTTAGTCGTTTATTGTTTTACTCGGAGTTAAATGATAACAAAAGTATTTATTAATATCTGAGGTATGCTAAAAAGAAGTATCAGCATTGGTGCTTTAAAAAGAAAACTACGACACAAATCAATTCGACATTTAATCACCTTTGAAGTAATCACCTTCTGAAATCACACATTTTATCCAACGTCGTTTGCATTGACGAACGGATTGCTGGAAGTCCTGTCTCGTCGCATTCCCTTGAATTTCCTTAATGCATTGAGATTTTGTTCCTTTCAAATAAGATTTGATTTTTGGAAAGTAGAAAAACATAATGGGTTAAATCTGGGGAATATGGAGGCTGTTTAACCTGGAGAATATTGTGCCTTCCAAAAAACTGATGCACGAGACATGGTCACTGATGGAACCTCTCTGTGATGTGATGTGGTGAGACGACCACAATTTTGTTCTAAGCACTGCTGTATACATGTATAATAATGTGCATGCGTAGCAGAGTTCAAAGTCAATCTACGTACTTACCATCAAAAAAGTTCTGATATTTTTTTCAGACCTCGTATGATACAATGACTGCTGGTTTTCTAAACGCAGCTTAGATGTGGCACAAGGCCAAAAGTATGAGGCACCCAGTGAGTATCGAGTTCACTACTCAATTGTAATGATTCTAGCGAGACAAGCTTGCTAACCATTAGACCATGTCGAAATGCCCAAATATAAGATTACGACAGTGAATGCTGGACAATATCATCGAAGATGAGGTAAAAACTTGAAGCAGCGGAAATGTGGTTCTACAGAAGGATGCTGCGGATATCGTGGACCAAGCATGCGAGCAACGATGAGGTGTTGGAAAGAATGGAAACGAAAAGAAAAATAATAGTGAGCACCAGGAAGAGACAACTGAAGTTCCTGGGACATGCAATGAGGAAGGAGGGCTCGGAGAACCTGATAGTGACAGGTCAGATAGAAGGAAATAAGTCAGAGGAAGGCAGCGGATAACATATTTGAAGGGTCTGATCAGGTGCATGACGGAACGGGGGTTGGGAGGTGTAACAGGAGAAAACATACTAAGAGCCACCAGGCATAGGGCTACGTGGAGAACCATGATCGCCTACGTCCTGAAAGGACAGGGCACATAGAAGAAGAAGAAGGAGCGTAGCTTAGATGTGGCACAAGTGCGACAGTGTGGAGCACGCAGTGAGAATCGAACTCATTAGTCAGTCGTAATTGATATAACGAGACAGGCTCACTAACCATTACACGCCGTCGAGGTGCCCAGACTGGCATGAAATATTTAAACAAAGTATGTATGATGGAATATGTGAAAACCGGTTCGATTTTTATTTTTAATTTTTTTTTTACTCTGTTGTTCAATAATATAATAAGATCAGAAAAAGACGAAGAAAAATCATCACCCTGACAATATTGCTACTTAGAAACGCTGTGAAGAACATTGTACATAGAAAAATGTTAAAATAAAAGTAAAATCTAATGTTTTGATGAAGAAAAATCAAGCCAAATGAAAAGATAAATAATTCCTGTATATCTAAAGAAAATAGTTAATACATATTCTAATTATAATTTACGATAATATTATTTAAAACATTTCTGATTGATTCGGCTGAAAATCTTTGCAATCTATTTAAACGACCAAAATATTTTTATGTTTAAGAATTTTCTTTTTAATTACACAAGTTTTATTAATTAGTCCATAGCCAGGGGAGGAAGATGTAGATTCATACTTTTCCCAATTGTATTTTCGCGTAGGTGAATATAACGAACCCGACTGAAATTAAAACTAGGCTCACCGATTTCCAATTTCGAGCTGTTATTCACTACCCCACTCGCTCATCCTGTCTTACTGTATTTGGTATTCCCAATCGGTCACCCATATAGATATTGACAAAATTCGACGTTGCTTAACTTCAATCACATGGAAACTGGTGTTTCAATGTGATGCAGTCGTAAGCCAATAAAATTTTAATGTTTTGTAGTAAATTCTTAAAGATATTTAGCTGGTATCTATTTTAATATTACTTTCTTTGAATATTAGCTTAGCCAGAAAAGCAGAAATTTTTTAATACATACATGCATTTACCGACATATTAACTCACTTTCATACATTAAACCACCCATGATTCTTCTCAAAACATAATTTTAAAATTCGTCTATAGTTTAAATGCGATTGATACATCCATTATTTTCACATAGAAACATTTAAACAGACATTTATACAAACACATTTAAAATAAACATCTATTGATTTTATTACACGGAGCACACACATATTAGCAGACATAGGTTTCATACATTTAAAAATGATCATCGCTTGCTTTATTACACGTGACACGTATCTGACCAATGAAATAAAACCTCAGTTAACATACTGTCTATGTTTTGTTTTATTAAAAAACAAAACAAAACAATTTAAATAATATTAACAAGTCTCTGAAGAAACTTAATTGAGTGAAAATGTTAGATTAAAATCATCTTTCCTACCTGTTCTTTACTTATTCTATTCACACACACACACACACACACACACACATATATATATATATATATATATATGGGTGGGGGTTAGTGTGTGTGTGTGCGTGTGCGGATTTTTGATGACATTCTCTACACTAAAAGCTAAAATAAACAACCGGTTCCGTCCCAGATCTCTTCAAGTTTAATTTCTGCGAAATTTAATCTAAGAAAATAAAATAAAATTTTAATAAGAGGTGGAAGAGAAAAAATATGGAAAAGTAATAGGGTCCAACCACATTCAGACCCAACACGTAATCTCTTTGCTTACAGAGAGAAGGCTTGTGAGATTTGATGTAAATGGACTCTAGACCTTTTAGATGATATAAGGAGGGCGACTTGGATAATATTGCAAAACAGTCTGCATATATATATATATATATATATATATATATATATATATATATATATATATATATATATAGATTAAACATTTCATCCCAAGTAAGGCAGTTTTACTGCCACTGTTGCGCAGGGGGTTACATAATATGGGAAAGTGATGAGAAAGATGGTTAGTGATAGGGGATGTCAGGAGGAGGGTAATAGACGGATGGGCATGCCGGTGTAATGGGGTGGAGTGGGAGGAGAAAAGAGCTTGAGAGAAAGGATGCGAGTTAGTGAGATAGGAGATGTCTGTGGACCTTACATTTAAATTTCTGGAGATTGTAGCTGTCGGGGAACCGGTGTTTCAACGTGATGCAGTCGTAAGCCAATGCAGGGAATTCCACAGGCGGGAAGTGCGAGAAAAGATGATATTAGAGAAGAAATTGCGGTTACATTTTATCGGTTTCACTGTAAAAGCGTGGGACCCAGTTGCTAGTCTAGTAGCTCGTGTAAATTCATACCTAGGGTGTATATATATAGTATCTTGCGTCTATAGCACGACTTGAACTTTTATGCACTAAGCAGTCATCAGGTGCATATTAGGAACTGACTGTTCTGGGATTTGAAATTTTGGTTCTTGTCTTGTTCATGGTAGCTATAATGCTAGGATGCTATTTTTTAATTTTTTAATTATATAATTTAATTTAATTTAAGCTAAAACGAAAACATGAAATTGTAAATTAAAATCACAAAAGTTAAATTAATAAGTAGAATATTTTTAGGGCAGAGGGTATAAGTTTTGTGTCTATGAGTCAATGAGGATTATTTTTTCTTTTAATTTATTGCAAAACAAAAATTTATATGTCTACATAGAATAATCTATATTCATCCCGTTCAAAGTATTTGATCAGATATTTATTTCTACGTTTGTATGTAATCATCAATTCACTTCTTTTGTTTAGTAAATTAGGGTTATTTAAGAGTTATAAGATAATACGTTTTTCTAAAAGGAATAGATATCATTTTTTTTCATTATTTGATTTTTTTCGATGATATCCAAGATATGAATTGAGTTTTTGTTGTTTTTTAATTGCCAGAATATATATATATATATATATATATATATATATATATATATATGTGTGTGTGTGTGTGTGTGTGTGTGTGTGTGTGTGTATAGATAGAATATCGATATGAACATATTGATACAGACTAACAGAAATAAATAATTTAAGATAGAGAAAATTCTGCTTCGACAGAAAGAAAAATTATTTGTTTACTTACTATCTAGACTGGATGTGCGTTGTGGTGCATTGGATATCGGCTCGGAACGAGAAATCGGCGAGCCGAGTTCGAATTCCAGTCGAATTCCTTGCATTCACTTAGGCGCAAATACCCTTGGGAAAGGTATTAATCCGTCTGTTTCCCTCCAGTTATGGGTTAAATAAGAGAGCAGATTGGGTTCTATAGCCTTGGCTGGCAACCAGTCTACCGCAGAAAGCAATGGCAACCTACTGCGGAATAATCTTTTGCTCAGTGAAGAAATGATAATGTGCGATAGATAGATATGCAGAGAGAGAGTGAAAGAGAGAGAGAGAGAGAGAGAGAGAGAGACAGAGACAGAGAGAAAGAAAGAAAGAAAGAAAGAAAGAAAGAAAGAAAATAAAGAATGAGTGTGACAAATATGGATTATATAAGTTGGAAATAGTAAAACAATTTGTAAGAAACGGGGTGTTAGAGAGAGTTAGGTAGAGAGTGCGTAAGTGGTGAGGGGCGTGGATGAAAGAAAAATAACAAAGTAATCAAAGAAACTAAGAGTCAAATATTAAATTTTATTTTTATTATTTGACTTGAGTCCGGATCATTTACTCGCCATTATTCCGAAATTCCCAAAATGCTTGAATAAAATGTCTGCAAACTGTTAGATATAGAATAATTTCATTACCATTTTTAGAGTTGCACGTTTCCGTTAATAACAGGAAAAAGGCCAACAACACCCGAGAAATACGTGTCTAAATATGATGGAGAAACTGACCCTGAGGATGTTTTTGTTATTCTTTTCTCTTTTCTTTTTCTTTCTGTGGGCATGAAGCACACTTAATCGTCCCGTGGAGACCCTAGCATTTCCGTTGCAGGCAATATGGGTAGTTCCCACCAGAGAAACCACTATCTCGAATGTCCTATTCAATTTGTCATAATTTCTCAATCGAACACAGAAAGGCAGACGACACTATCGTCTTTAAACGCGTTCAACATAGCGTTGATGTCAATGAGGCAATCATATGCATAGAGACCTACCACATAATGTGCTGTACCATTCATCTGTGCTTTCTCTATCTATCGAGAACCATGAAAAAGAACATGTCCTCTTTGGAGTTTCTCTTTTTTTTTCCCATTTTATCTCCGAGTATCTTGAGCACCCACATAAAATATTACTTTTTGAACGGAAACCAAAAAAATTAGTTTCTCTGGTCGAACGAGTAGTACATATTTTTATTCTTGTTTTAACCATTACAATTTGCCCAACATATCATTTGGCCTCTCCGATGTTTGAAATTTGGGGATGAATCATTTGTATTATATCAAGAGTTGTTCTGACTAATTTACACACACACACACACACACACACACACACACACACACACACACACACATATATATATATATATATATATATATATATATATACTACCGGCCATAATTATTAGGCCACCTCAGTTTTTTAAAAGAAATGATGTATTTCATACTATTTGTAAGTGGATAATTCTAAATGAAAATAAAATGGTTCTTTTGTTATTATAACTTTTCAAAATTTACAAGAAAACAAAGCAAAGATGAACTCGTCCGAATCACCCTAAATTTTCTTCATTCTTTCATTGATGAAACTGCAATATAGGTAATTATAATTTATAAATATGTAATAATTACCTACATTGCAGAAATATAGGTAATTATAATTTATAAATATTTAATAATTACCTACATTGCAGAAATATAGGTAATTATAATTTATAAATATTTAATAATTACCTACATTGCAGAAATATAAATGAAAGAATGAAGAAAATTTAGGGTGATTCGGACGAGTTCATCTTTGCTTTGTTGTCTTGCAAAAGTTTGAAAAGTAATAATAACAAAAGAACCATTCTATTTTCATTTAGAATTATCCACTTGGCAATAAATGCTAAAAATAGTATGAAATACATAATTTCTTTTAAAAACCTGGGGTGGCCTAATAATTATGCCCAGTAGTAGTAGTAGTAGTAGTAGTAGTATATATATATATATATATATATATATATATAGCGTCTCAATTTATTAGTCATCATTTCATTTTAATAAATTTTAGAAATATCTGCGGTAATAATGCTCAGAATACTGTATGTGTATAACTTCGCACTCAAAGATGTAACCGTAAATTCTACTCCAACAGCTTCTTTTCTCGCGCTTCCCGCCTGTGGAACTCCCTTCCACAAGTCTGCTTTCCCGACAGTTACAATCTCCAGGTGTTTAAATGTAGGGTCAATAGACACCTCCTATCACACTAACTCCCAACTATTCTCACAACACTCTCATCTACCCAACCCTCATTCTCGGTATCCTCACCCGCCTATCACCCACCCTCTGTTATTTCCTATATTTAATCAGCCTTTCTCCACTCTACGTCGCCCCCTGCACAGTAGTGGCAGTGACATGCCTTGCTCGGGGTGAAACGCTTATAAAAAAAAAAAAAAAAAAGGACATACTGAATGCATGAGATACAGAGAAAAGTAGTGAATAATTGAATAATCTACCTTTCTGGCGTGTGTAAATCTTTGGCAGGACAGGATTTAGTAGAGAGGATTTTCTAACCGCAGCTTAGATGTGGTACAGGCCGAATGTATAAGGTACATTCAGTCAGTTAAGTGCCATACGTGATACACACTTTGGGCGATCATGACTCGATCATGACTGGGAAGAAGATTATCCTGAAGTAGGTTGCTATTGCTTTCTGTGATAGACAGATTGCCAGCCAAGGCTATAGAACCCAATCTGTCATATTATTTAATCCGTAACTGGAGGGAAGAGACGGATTAATACCTTTCCCAAGGGTATTTGTGAATGTAAGGAATTCAACTGGAATTGGAACTTGATTCCCCGATTTGTCGTTCCGAGTCGATATTCACTGCACCACAACGCACACCACATGGGGTACACCACTCAGTCGTAATTGAGCTAGCGAGACAAACCTGGTAACCATTACACCACGTCGAGGCGCACTCAGGGTTTAAGAGTGACAGGCAATAAAAACCAAAAACAAGTCTTACTGAAAGCTACAAAGGACAGAGAGTTGTAGTTTTTTTCCCCCCTTTGCTAAGGTCCTTATCGTCATTCCAGCTCGTCAATGAAGTAACTCGCTGCCTTCTCCTATCTCTCAATCTTCTCTGCGAGGATTAAACTTTCCAAACCCTCCTTCGTTATGTGCCCAAGAAATTTCTGCTGTCTTTTCTTGATTCTGAGTATAAGTGCTTTTTCTGTTGCCATTTTCTTTAGGATTTTCTTGTTGTTCACTCGCTCCGTCGATAGAATTCTCAGAATCCTTTTATGGAACCAGATTTCTGCTGCCTCATCAGTGAAGGGCCCTGGTATATTCTCTAAAAAAGAATTCATAAATATTGAAGAAAAGCTGCACATCTGTGTTAGCTCTTCTCTCCGTGTGATTATCTTTTTATGCATAGTTGCGCTTAAGGATGTGCCTTGTGGTGCAAAGAATGTGTGTTGTGATGCAGTGGATATCGGCTCGGAACGAGAAATCGGGGAACCGATTTCGAATTCCAGTTGAATTCACTGCATTCACTTACGCGTAAATGCCCTTAGTAAAGGTATTAATTCGGCTCTTCCCTCCTGTTATTGGTTAAATAACATGACAGATTGGGTTCTATAGCCTTGGTCGCATACCAGTTTAATGCAGAGATCAATGGTAACCTACTGCGGGATAATCTGCCCAGTCAGTAATGTCTCTTTCGAGACATGATCGACAAAGCGTGTATTACGTATGGCACTTAACTGACTGAATATAATAGTTAGAAACATGAGTAAGACATGTCTACTGGACATAAAGTGGGGGATAGTTTTTTTATTGTTATGAAGTAATAAACTGATCCCACACTCATTACTACTTAATAATATAATACATTTCTTCCCTTTCTAGCTATGAGTCAAATAACAAGACAGATTGGGTTCTATAGCCTTGGTCGGCAACCAGTCGACCGCAGAAAGCAATGGCAACCTACTGCGGGATAATCTTCTGCCCAGTCAGTCATGTCTCTTTCGAGACCTTGATTGCTCAAGTGTGTATTACGTTTGGCAATTAACTGACTGACTGAATATAGTAGTTGGAATAATGATTAAGGCTTCTACTAGTCATAAAGTGGGGGATCAGTTTATTACTTCATTACAATAGAAAACCGATCCCCCCACTAATTAATATATAATAATATAATACATTTCTTTCCCCTCTAGCTATGAGTCAAATAGCAGGACAGATTGGGTTCTATAGCCTTGGTCGGCAACCAGTCTACCACAGAAAGCAATGGCAACCTACTGCGGGTTAATCTTCTGCCCAGTCAGTAATGTCTCTTTTGAGACATGATCGACAAAGCGTGCATTACGTATGGCACTTAACTAACTGACTGTGCTTTTAAGCGCCTTTGTAATTTAAAAAAATTATAGCAGATGCGATGCTGAAAATGTTAGATGATATATGCCCACAGTAATTAATATCATTTCAACTTACGCTAATTACCCAAGCAGCAAGAGGCTTCGTTTATATCCAGTCTTTGAAATCAAAGCTTTTGATTTCAATGCAGATATAACTAGCATTGTAGAGAAGAGGGGTCTATCTGAACTGTAAAATAAATGAGTTAGTTAATCAACTGTCATACGTTATACACGCTTGGGGGAACATGTTTCGAAAAAGACATGACTAACTGGGTAGATTTTTTCTGCCGTAGATTATTACTATTTTCTTTCGTAAAATGGTTGCCAACCAAGCCGATAAAACCCAATCTGTCCTGCTATTTAACCCAAAGCCGTAGGAAGAAGAGACAGAATTAATATCTTTCTCAAGGATATTTGGCGTAAGTGAATGCAACGAATTCAACTGGAATTCGAACCCGGCTCTCTGATTTCTCGTTCCGGGAAATAAATAGGTGGCGACACTTCATGCAAAATAAATTTTAATAGAGTTCGAGAAAACATTATTATAAATTTGAGAAACTATTTACACTATTTACATTGTCCTCATCTTGATTGTCATATTCGTTTCGACCGTCCTATGCTTCGGCTTTCTTCAGGTGATATTTCTTGAAATTTTGAACCAAACTATTTATTTAGTCCACTGGGGTAGGTTGCTCTAGTTCCACATCCTTTTCTGCATATCTCAGTTTCAGTTATCTGTTTGAAGAAGGCTGGAGTATACAACGGCCGAATCGTTTTAAAAATGATTATAAGAATAGGACGACAGTCCAAATAATGTAAAACCATCTCAGAAATACAGACAGATGTTGAAATTTTTAAAAAATCTAAAAGTAAATAATAAGTGATTATCTCGGCTAAGATTCGAACCGGAGACAAAAGATTTAAGCAAAGAACATAACGTTATATTTTCTCAGTGACGCCGACGTTTACTTGTTATGAACCGGTTTCAGTTTTATGATCAGGCGTATGTTGAAACTTTGCATGATGTTCTGATTAACACGATATCCATTGCGTTACGGCAGCTGCTACTCATTCTCGCAGGTACACACGCACATACACAGATATACAAATGTATCGCGACATCAATTTCAAGAAGAACACATCTAGTAATAACAACAGCGTAAATTCAACATACAAATTCAAATAATTGATTTGAAATAAAAAGATAAGAAAAGAAAAAAGTCACAACTCCGGACCTTTTTCCTCCGTTTCTAAGTTTGTTCACGATAATTTGTTTCGTCAAATCACGCAACCAATATCTATACATGACCATATCATGATTTAATTTGCTATAGCATTATGGGATCGTTGTAAAACTAATGTATATGCGATATTTGTCAGCGATTAAAAAAAAAAAAAGCAAAAGAATTATACATAGAAATTCCTTTTACTTAAGGAAAAAAGACGCCTCTATCTTTTGCCTTTGGTTTGCTAAACATTTTTTTTTTATTTCTTTGATTCGGTATATTAATGTTCAAACCTACCGAAAATATATATGCGCAAATTCGAGAAAGTCGAGGGGTTCAGACACGCACACGAGGAGAATGTCTTAATTTAAAATGGGAGTATACAGTTGAGAAAAAAAAAATAGAGGAAGAAAAACGACAGAGAGATGAATGTAAAATAAAGAGATTTGTTAATGGGGTTGTGATAAAACTAGTGTTATCAGTTTATTAAATAATATGTTTCTACGTTGGGGATGGTGATGCTTAATCTTGAAAGAAATTTTTGATACGGCCAAGAAGAAGTGACAGATTGGCTAACTAAAAGAGGCAAACGAATGAACGAACGAACAACAACAACGACAACAACGAAAACAAAAAAAACAAAACAACAAAACAAAAACAAACTCGAAACGTAGGAAAGAGAAAATGGGCAGAGAGGAAGGAAGGTATTGATGTAGATACATTGAGACTGAGATAAACCATATTATAATTCTCCTTGTTCCTTCGTCTGCTAGTAAATAGGTTAGTACGTACGTTACACTCTTCCGTTAACTCAGAAAAATAATAGACCATTCCATTTTGGTAGCGTTGGAAAAAATATCTCAGAAACGTTTCTTGATTTTATTAGTAAAAAGAAAGCATACATAAAGAAGCAAAGCTATGATGAATGAGGAGATAATGCTCTCAGACGCTTAACTTCTGCCTCAGTGAAATGGTAATCTTTGACAATTTCAAATCTTTTTATTTGTACCCTCTTACTTCTTTAGATAGCAACCTACATTCATGCTCTTGACTGTTATTGCTATATATTGTTAATGTTTTTTAGCTCAAATATTTGGCGATGCAATATAAGAATTTTCACGGGTATTTTACAGTCATGGAATTTGTAAGGATCTTCTTCAATAAATAATATTCGTCATTATATTTTAATTTACGTATTGGAGATCTTTTATGAAGTTGGATGTGATATGTAAATGTTTTAAATTATTTTTTAGTTAATTTTTTTAGACTGCTAAATGATTCTTTGAAATAGTATATTTTACATATCTGTAATTGTGTAAATGTTGGAAAATTAATTTTAAAAAGTAGTAACATATAACCCACAAGTATCATTAAACATTATGGGTGGAGTTGTACAATTGCTACTTCGACTGATGATTATTTTTTCGAAAGGTTGTTATAATGTAGATTAAACTCTCCAGAATATCATTTTTTTTTAATTTAAAAATGTTAACAGTTTTTTGTGCGCTGTGGTGCAGTGAATATCGACTCGGAACGATAAATTGAATTGCCGAGTTCGAATTCCAGTTGAATTCATTGCATTCAATTACGCACAAATACCCTTGGGAAACGTATTAATCCATCTCTTCCCTCCATTTATGGGTTAAATAACAGGACAGATTGGGTTCTATAGCCTTGGCTGGCAAACAGTCTACCACAGAAAGCAATGGCAACCTACTGCAGGATAATCTTGTGCCCAGTCAGTCATGCCTCTTTCGAGACATGATCGTCTAACGCGTGTGGCACTTAACTGAACGTCATTTCAAGTTCATTCCCCTACGGAAGACAAAACAAAAGATGCACAAAAGATGCGTTAGTCCAAAATATATATATTTTTAAATATGTAATCTGCAGTGCTTATTCAACAGTAATATACAAAAATAATCACAGATTACGTATTTCAATAAAAAAAAAAAACATTAAATATATTTTCACAGTTTAGAAAAATAAATGATATGAGCATATTTTGTTTTGGCGTCCGTAGGGGAATCAGTTTACGATAGATTTACATAACAAAATCAATCTTATTTTCTCGTGTACTGATTCCTTTTTTAGGTGCCATGCGGAATGCAGGTTTGGCGAGCAACGATTTTGATTCATGGTTGACTAGACAGAAAATTTTCCCGCAGTAGGTTGCCATTACGATCAGCAGTTAATTGGCTGCCAACAAGTTTGTTCTACTTTTTAATTAAAAGTTGAAAGAAAGAGAAGAGATGGATTCATACCTTTCCCAAAGATATTTGCGCGAATGATTCTCGGATGTCACATTCTGAGCCTTTAATTATCACACCATTCGTACATATAGAAGGTAGCGAAGGACTAAACATCAACTGAAAGAAGACAGAATGCATAGTTGTTAACAAAAGGCATGAATCCAAAGTGTGATTGCAAATCAGAGATACCAAAATAAAAAAAAGTACACGCTGTTCAATGTTTTAAGAAAGGACGGAAAGTGTGATACTGAAATCCGGAGGCGCATTGGGATAGCGACAGTGCCTTCCAAAGGTTAACCAGATGATTACGAAACAGACAAATTATGCTAGAAACAAAGAGAAGTTTACTGAAATATTACTTAATACCAGTCCTCCTGTATGACAGTGAATGCTGAACAATATTGTCAAAGATGAAGAAGAACTTTGATGAAACAGAAATGTAGTACTATAGAAAGAAAGTGAGGATACCATCAACTGAAAATCTAAGCAACCCCGAAGTTGTGGCGAAAGTGGAAACTAAAAGGAAATTTATACTTAAAATCAGGAAGAGACATTTGAAATTTCTTGGGCACATAATGAGGAAAGAGGGCTTGGAAAATTTGATCATCACAGGTCAGATTGAAGCGACAGATTAAAACAAGGCATAACCTGTTTAGTGAGGGTGAGTAAATGGATGACGCAACAAGGCATAGGAAAAAAAAAGCAGAATGACAAAATTTATTAAGATCTACGAAGAAGAGAAAATTGTGGAAAGACATGATTGCTTACGTCCTGAAGGGACACAACGCATAAAGAAAAAGGCTGTTCAACTATTGCATTGAACTCAGAGCTTGGCTCCATCAAAAAAAAAAAAAATTTGAGAGTCCGCTATTTTAAACTAGCGAGTTTCAGATTTGATCTTGAAGGGGAAGACTACTAATAAAAACCAAACTGAAGAGTTCGTCAAAAGGTTTACTCAAAAGATATCAAAAAGCTGCCTGATAAGTGTTATCTTATCATTTCAAATAATGGGGAATGTATAATTTAATTGGATGTATTATGTAATTGTACTTCATTTTGAAGAATAAAGTTATAATATTAAGAATAAAGATATAATATATAATAGTATAATGTAATTGTACTTTTATTGTAATTTTGCTTTTTAAGAATAAAGTTATGTATAAGGATATTATTGTACCTTATATATTATTATATATGTGTAATTTTACTTATATATACTTATATATTATATGTACTTATAAATGTGTAATTGTACTTTATATATTACTAGCATCATAACCCGCCGTTGCCCGTGCATCTCAGAACATTTTAGTAGTAGAAGATGCCACGTTTTATTTTACATGGGTTGTTTTTGAAAAAAACACTTTTTTAAAAAATATTTCTTTTGTTTCAAAATTACGGGGAAAAATATTTACATTTTTTCTTGACCAAATGAAATTTTAAAACGTCGGAATAAAAATTAAATATAAAGGCACGTTTTTTTTTTAATAAAACATATTTTAGTCGCGTTTGACGCGTGTGATTTGATTTCTGTTGCGTAATTTAGCAACCATCTTAGATCTTAGATGTTTTTCGGAGCAAATGTAAACAATCGGCACCATTGGCCAAAATGTGAGAAAGGGAAAATTTCTGAATTTCAACTGAAAAGTATGTGTAGACCTGGCTTCCCTGTAGATATGTGTCCCTAGAAAGTTTGAATGGCGTAGCTTAAAAAATGTAGGCGTGCACAGAGAACAGTCACACACAGACTCATAGATTGCCTTATATATATATAGATTATATATATATATATATGCAATTACACTATATGTATTATTATATATAGTAATATAATGTAATTATACTTTAATTATAATTGTACTTTTAAGAATAAAGTTACAATATTTATTTTTATAATATAATTGTACGTTATTTTTAAGAATAAATTTGATAAACAAAAACGGAAATTATTTATAACACAACCTAATAGAACTGGACTTACGGTTCAATTCTACTGAAAAGATAATAGATATTATAACAATCAACTATTCAGGTATTTTGCGGATACAATATCAGTTAGTCAGTTAAATGTCATCACGAGATACACGCTTGGGCGATTGTCTCATTCGATCCATGACTGATTATGCAGAAGGTTTTCCAGCACTAGGTTGCCACTTCTTTCTGATATAGACTGGTTGCCAATCAAGGCTATAGAATTCAATCTGGCTCGCTATTCAACATATAGCTGGAGGGAGAAGAGATCGATTAACACCTTTTCCCGAAGGGTATTTGTGCGTAAGCAAATGTAATGAATTCAAATGGAATTCGAACTCTGCTCTTTCTGGGCCGATATCCATTACCTCACAACGCACATCCCCACAGCGCACAACGATACAATGTAGGAAATACGATAAATAGCATTTTTAAATATTTACTACGCGATGGTTGTCCGAAAAATAAGAAATGTCCGTTTACTAATCCATCATTTTTATTTCTAGATAGTAAAATAAAAATAGAAAAAAAAAACACTTATATTACCATTACTACTACGCTACCTTTCCACTTAGACACTATCGACATAGTAAGGTCAGTGAATGAACTCCTAAAAACCATTTCGAAGAACGGAACGTAAATCGACTAGGGTTAACTTTACATCTTTTTTAACAAAAGCGTTTCGAACCACTTCTTATGATCATTTGAGGAGCCCAGACAGATGACAATCTGAAGTGGTCAAGTGATCAAGTGGTCAAGTGGTCAAGTGATCAAGTGGTCAAGTGATCAAGTGGTCAAGTGGTCAAGTGATCAAGTGATCAAGTGGTCAAGTGGTCAAGTGGTCAAGTGATCAAGTGGTCAAGTGATCAAGTGGTCAAGTGATCAAGTCATGACGTTGCGGTGAATGCGGTAACATACAATCCACACAGTGAGCATCACTCTTTCTTTTTTTTTAACGTTGGCAGTGTGTGTTGTGACGTTTTCGCGCGTCAGGTTAACACTCTTAAGAAAATATCTTGGTCTCTTTTGACAAATAACTTCTTTTAATATATTCAAAATTTTACAGTATCTGACTGAGTTCGACCGTCCGGTACGAAGTCCACGCATAACGTACGTCTTGGTTCTCAGAAGTCAGCTGCCACCAATTTAATGAAATTACATATTTTTTTTTTTTAAGATTTTGGGGTTCTTACTGTTGCTATATCTGGTCGTGTGTTTCTGCTATTCATCTTGATGTCCTTCACAAAATCCAAAAAAAAAAAGGATCTGCAATGCAATTCGATCCTGACTTGGCATTTCGACAATTTTATTAAAGTGTCTATAAAAGTAATGTCCAGTGAAGCCACTTTAATGTAATCTTATATATTAAGCGACGTATGCACAGATCATAACCAAAATACTGTACGTTATTTTGTGAGAGATTTCGAAAGAAAAAATCTTTTTTATTACTGAAAAATCATGGCTTCTGTGTCTATTGTAAGCATTTTTATCAAAATTTAAAAAAAATAATAATTTAAAAAATCATTTATTTGTGAATGAGTACTGATAGTTTCATTAAAATCCGTCAATTATTTGATTTTTGCGAGAATTTCCAAATTAATGTTTGTCACCGAAAAAAGTGGGTGATGCAATCATTACGTTTCCGTTGTAAAACAGTCGTAACGTTTCTTTAGCCGCTAACACAAATCAAAACAAAACTTTCTGACAAAATTTCGAAGTTGTTAGAAGGGATTAAAAAATTAAAAATGTAATTAAAGTTACTTTAAGGGCTCCTGTGTCCATTGCAAACAGAAAAGACCAACTGAGTAATGGCCAAGTGTGTAGAGGCTAGAAATTTCGTTATTAGGTCGCTGGATACGACAACAAACCTACCTCTTTTTACTATATTGTACAGTACACATACATATACACACAGCTTAAGCTGCTACTGCTACGGTAATACTATATGCTCTCTCCTCCTACTCTCTCTTTACTACCCTTCCGTTTGGCAAAGGTGAGAGAAAGGATGAGGAGAGTAGAGTTTATAGATAGATTATAAAAAGATAAGAGAGGAAAGAAAAGCTCGTGTAGAGAGTAAGTGTATTATCTTAACGTAACAGACGGAGGAACTAACTAACTAAGTAAGTAACTAAGTAACTAAGGAAGGAACAAGCAGAATTATTATATGATTAGAAAGAGAAGTTGAAATTTCTGGGAGAGATAATGGGGAAAGAAATCTTGGTAAATTTTAAACTCATAGGACATATTGAAGGTCAAAAAGTCAAAGGAAAACAGCGAGTAATTTACCTTATGAGCTAGTTTAATTGTTTGCAGAACAGGGACTAGTATGAATATTATAGGGTAGAATGCCGGTAGCTACAACGGATAGGACAATTTGGAGAGTTACCTATGTCTTGAGGGCACGGCGCATGAAAGAAGGCGTGTCCGATATATTCTAATATTTCATGTACCGGACAATATCTTCTACTTCTATGAGTCATGCCTCTTCAGGACGTAAGCGATCATGGCTTTCCACGTCTCCCTATGCCTGTTGGCTCTTAGCACGCTTTCTTCTGTAACCCTAACCAAACCCCACACTGCCATCCACCTGCTCAGGCCTTTCAAATATGTTATCTGCTGCTGTCCTCTGTTTTTGTCCTCTCTATCTGACCTGTGAGTATCAGATTCTCCAAGCCTTCCTTTCTCATGACATGTCCTAATAACTTCAGCTGTTTCTTCCTGATACCCAGTACTAATTTCCTTTTCGTTTCCATCCTTTCTAAAACCTCATCATGCTCGATCAATGATATTCGCAGCATCCTTCTGTAGAACCACATTTCACTTGCTTCAAATTTTTCTTTCGTCTTTGATGATATTGTTCAGCATTCACTGCCATATTGAAGGACAGACATCACATAGCAATCCAGTACTCTCTTCTTTGTTTCTAGTGAAATTTTCCCGTCTCTTAATACTCTGCTCATCTTCTGGAATGCATTCTTGGCTATTCCAATTCGCCTTCGGATCTCAGTATCCCCCCACCTGTAATTGGCATTTAGGGCTCGTCCGTTTGCCGATGACCATACATTCGGTTTTCTTGTAATTTATTTGTAGTCCTTTAGTGTGTAAAAATGTTTGTTTGTGAACTTGCAGACAAAGTAGGTCGGGCTGTTTGTACACCCACTCAGTGGAAACGAGCGAGCAATAACTGAACAGTACTAAATAAAATCAACTACTACTAGACGATATACCTAGGCATGAACAGTAGAAAGAGAAGAGTCTACACCTGAACATTGAATAAAGGGTTCAGTTCAGAATTCCCAGTAGGTTACCCAGATCAGTATAAAACTGACAGAAAAGCAAACAAAAGATAAAAACAACAAGGATGAAGACAATAGTCCAAATATAAATAGTGTAAACAGTGATTAACTCCTCATCCCAGAAATTCAGGCAAAAATGATTTCTTTTAACATCTAATATTTATATGGTACAATAACCTCCATGTTTTATTTCGATTTGAAGAAATTATCATTTTTTATGTAGTGTTCGTCATAATATTCACAAAATTTCATCATGATTTGTTAATTTCTTTCGTAACATGAAACTTATGATTCAATCCATCTCGTAAATATTTTCAGTCTTGAAAAGTTTTACTTGACACGTTTCTTGCCTCCCTTTCCAAAAGAAACAAGTCTGCGTTCGTGACTGTTGCATGTGTTTTGCTTAACCAATAACCTAATCCAATCAGCGAGTAGAATTACCTGGTGTTAAAAACACAGTGAATGTTATTAATTCGTCACGATGACAAGATAAAATGGTGGCTCTCATTGGAGTGACAATTAAATGCTATTATGCGACCTGATATTTTTTTTGGTTATATCTTCCTACAAAAATAAGACTCTAAAATTGATCCGAGTGAGTGGAAAACAGGAATTGCTAATATCAAAATTCGTTCTGCATTTGCGCATGCGTACCAGCTCGGTTCGTGATTATTTATGCAGAGTATCTTAGTCTGGTACAAGGCTGTAATAGTGGAGCTGTTAGAGACACCTGAACTCATTATGCCCACAAATTGTTTTTTTTTTTTAGTTTTACAAATGCTCATCCAATACATTGCCCAAGAGATAGAGGACTACTAAATAAGGTGTGTAGTATGAACGGAAGAGGAGATTGATTAATTGATATTTGTTTTACGGTTTATCAACTCGTTTTAGGTCATTTTAAGTCAAGGGATATTTTAAATTGTAAGAATTTTTTTTCTACGGGTAAATATTGCATTAACAATTGTTTGAGAATGACAATATTTTTCGTGTACAAGTCCTGTTATTTAACTCATAGCTGAGAGGAGGAGATGGATTCATGAACTTTCACAAAGGTATTTGCGTTTAAGTGTATGCAACAAACACAACCGAAATGAAAAAGATTAAAAGGCCATGGATGATAACGATTGATGCTAGACTTGAAGGGGTTAAGGTTGCCGAGTTCAAGAAAGCATTCGAGCGAGAGTGTGTTTAATAAAATAGTGAGACTAGATTTCCAACTTCTGTCCTATGTTAGTTATGCAAAATGTGCTTGCATACTTAGGAGACTATTTATCTAAAGTAATATTATATATCGTGACAATCTATGAAATTAAAGACGACTGTGTATTTTTTTAAAACTAGATTATAAAAGATTAGAAATTCTTAATCAGATGAGACACTTATTTAAAAGTGTAAATAATATATATATATATATATATATATATTTTTTTTTTTTTGCGATTTTCAATTATCCGTTCTTAAATTGAAAGGAACTCATACGGATCTCACCGGGACATGAGAAAATTGCACGTGCTTTTCTGTTTGTGCTGAAAGGCGTGGAGAAAATAGGCTGGGTATTTCTTTCTTATATATATATATTATTGATAAATAGGATTTTTCGAAAATTATTACTTGGAAAACAATCTTTTAGATCTTAAAATGCATCTAAACTTGTATTTAATCTGGCCTGTTAATTTTTATTTAGAATCCCTAAACATTCAAATGTTCTTTTTTATTCTTAATTTTGTATTAAAACCCGGCGATTGATCCCATTTGCATTATGTGCCTCGCTTCAGATTGCACTGGGGGTGATGTTTAGAATCAGTGTAATTCAGAGAAATCAGGTGTAGAAGTAACTTGAAGTGTCTACCTAGTTGCCGAGCGTATGATCATATTACAGGTGATATATAAATACTAACACCGGAAAGATCTTGGTAGTCACACTTAAATAGCGGAGACGGAAATGTAAAGTCGCTGTTTCGGACGTGTGGTCATTCACGCACACTAGTCGATAGAAATTGACAAAGTATTAGTCTGAAATGAAATTTTATTAAATACGACAGATTAAGTCTCATTTTATTATTGATTTGCACGACAATATAATAAGGGTGCTAATAAGGGTAACAGCATTTTGCTCTTCCTTCTTGGGTACGTCAGGTTGTTGTGGCAGAATCAGATACCCTTTCATTATCTTCTCACTCACTATGATAGTGTGGAAATGAAAAGATTATTTTGTAAAATATCTAGTGATGGAACAGAGGAAAAAATGCTTCATCCGAGCGTTCCTGAAGCAACAGGAATATACTTCTACAGAAGGATGCTGAGGATACCATGGACCGAAGTGTGAGTAACGACGAAGTTTTAGAGAAAATGAAACAAAAAAGAAAGTTATACATATCATCAGGATGAGAAAGCTGAAATTTTTAGAGTATATGATGAGGAAAGAGGGCTTAGAAAATTTGATACTCACAGGTTATATTGAAGGCAAAATATAGTTCTTTAGACGGATGCTGAGGATACCATGGGCCGAAATGTGAGCAACAACGAAGTTGTAGAGAAAATAAAACAAAAAAAATTATACATAAAATCAGGATGAGAAAGCTGAAAATTTTAGGGTATCTGATGAGGAAAGAGTGTTTCGAAATTTTGATACTCACAGAACATATTGAAGGCAAAATGGACATCAAAACACCGTTTAACATATTTACTGTGATTGAGTAAATGAACGGCTGGGAAAGTTTTTTGGGGAATAACAAAAAGACAACTTTTATTTAGAGCTACGGTGAACCGGAAATTGTGGAGAGCCATGATCGCTTATTCACCGATGAGACAGAGCACATAAAGAAGAAGAATGGACAGTATCTGCGATAAGCTTTATGAAGAAATGAATGTGCAGTTTCCGGGGAAATATGAACCAGGAATACTCGCAATCGTATCAGGGAGTAGCCATCATCATTATTTATGAGCGGTTTCCTTTCAGGACTTAGGCGATCATAGCCTTCTACTTCTCCCTATCCCTTCTCCTGTTATTGCACTCCGTTCACGCTCCATCATCCATCTGTTCAAGTCCATCAAATATGTCGTGCGCTGCTTTCCTTAGTCCTTCTTCCTCTCTATCCGTCCCGTGAACATCAGGTTCTCCGAGCCTTCCTTCCTCAATACATGTCTCAAAAAACATCAGTTGTCTCTCCTGATAACCAGTATTAATTTCCTTGTCGTTTCCATTCTTTATAAAACCTCATCATTGCTCGTGTGCTCCGTCCATGGCATCCTTAGCATCCTTCTGTAGACCCATATCGGTTCCTTCAAGACTTTCCTTCATCTTTGATGAAATTGTCCATCATTCGCTGCCATATTGAAGGACAGAGATCACATTTTTTGATTCCAATGAAATTTTCTTGCCTCTGAAAACTCTACTCAGCTTCTGGACTGCAATCTTGGCCATGACTATGAGCCTTCGGATCTCCGTATCGCACTCCCTTTCTTCTCTTAAAAAACTTCGCACGTATTTAAATTTCTAAAAGTTTAATGATGAAAGAATAAAAAACAAGATTAAATTCATTAAACTGATCATTTATAACTTTGAGAAAAGTTAGCATATACTAGCAGTATAGTCCGGCGTTGCTCGGGTGTAATGAAAGCTTTAAAACTAATCCATGGTCCTGGAGCTCAGATTCTTTGGGCGTTGGCACGAAAGACTAAAAAGCAATAGTTGTTTCCAGTTAAAGCGAAACCGTAGGCTGAAAGAAAAATGAATGGATGTAAGTCAAATTTTGATTTTCTGGTATCGATATCAAATAAGTTTTTTCATCGTAAACTGAATTTTGAAGGCTAAATAGGTCCTCTGAGTAAATGGTATCATGGTTGAGACTAAGAACTACAATTGTACCTACTTAGAGCCAAACCCGAAGGAAAAACTAAAAAAATACATACATACAGGCAGATAAACAGACACACACACAAACACCCTGCCTTTTATATATATTATCGATTTCCTGCACTATTGTAAGAACTGCAACCTTGAAACTTCTGAATATCGTTTCTTATGTCTTTGTCTATGAGTGTATCAAATTTGTTTAAAATCGGACCACTCCTTCTATAACCCAATTTTTTCGATTATCGATTTTCGATATTTATCGGGGGTACCTCGACACAAAACCTAGCTAAGAAAACTCGCAGACGCTTATAGCACAATTGTGTAAATTTTCAAGAAAATCGGTTCAGCCGTTTCGTTATAGGTAACGGACACACACATACACAGACACACACATACACACACAGACAAAGTTCCATTTATAAATAAGTTTAGATATACGAGTTTTATTAAAAACAGCTGACAAGCTACTACGTCTAAACTTTTAAAATGTAACTTTTCTTGGGTTTTATATATGTCTTTTTTTCTGGTTATAAGTTGGGTAAAAATTGTTCGCATATTTTGAAATTTGTTTTGACTTTCCAGCTAACTTCTTCTATGTACCGTGTTCCTTCAGGACGCAGGAAATCATAGCCTACTCCATCTCCCCAGCCCTTGTAGCACCTAACAATGTTGCTCCTCTATCTGTCCCGTGAGTATCAGATTCTCCAAGCCTTCCTTCCTCATTACAATTGTTAATCGCTGTCTACTGTCCTCCTGATTACACTTTTGTCTTTCTGCTCACTATTAATCTGTCTGTCCTGTTTCTTCCTTGTGTTTTAGTGGTCTACTTGCTTTGGATGATACCAATTAAATTAAAATAAAATACTAATTATAAACTTATTGATACATTCTCCTGCACACCCCTTCAAGAAGCCAACATATTTGTATGTTTGTTTGTCTTTTTACCGGCATATCAAATCATTATAGTTGTTTTTTTATGCCGACATTTCTATTTTCTTGGAAGCAAAAATAATTTTTTAACAAAAATGGATTAGTGGTAAGTTTGTTTTTTTTTTCAAAAATATATTGTTGTTAATTTTTTTTAAAAATTTACGGCTGGTCATTTTTTTACAAAAAAGTATTGCTGGTAATTTTTACAAAAAATTATTGCTGGTAATTTTTTTACAGAAAATAAATTGCTGGTAATTAATTTACAAAAATGTACTGCCGGTAATTTTCTTACAAAAATGTATTTATGGTAATTTTTTACATTTTTGCAAAAAATTAATTTCTGGAAATTTTTGCAAAAATGTATTTATGGTAATTTTCACATTTTACGAAAGTGTATTGCTGGTAGTTTTTACAAAAATGAATTGCTGGAAATTTTTTACAAAAATGTATTGCTGGTAATTTTTTACAAAAATTAATTGCTGGTAATTTTTTTTACAAAAATATATTGCTGGTAATTTTTTACAAAAATGAATTGCTGGTAATTTTTTACAAAAATGTATTTGTGGTAATTTTTACATATTTACAAAAATATATTACTGAAAATTTTTGACAAAAATGTATTTCTGGTAATTTTTTAACAAAAATGTATTGCTGGTAATTTTTTACAAAAATGAATTGCTGGTAATTTTTTACAAAAATGTATTGCTGATAATCTTTTACAAAACGCATTGATGGTAATTTTTACCAAAAATAAGTTACTGGTAATTTTTTTACAAAAATATATTGCTGGTAATTTTTTACAAAAATGTATTGCTGGTAATTTTTTACAAAAATGTATCACTGGAAATTCTTTTACTATGAAAATGTCTTGCTGGTATTTTTTACTCTAAAGTTTCTTTTTATTTTTTTATAGTTTGTGCATTAACTGTTTACCTATAGTTTGGACTCTGAAAAGTTCTACCACTCTGGGTTCAGGTAGAATTGGTAGCAACAGTAATAAAAAGGTAATTCCACACTCGTCAAAACCTTCCCATTAGATTCCTTGCTGCTGGATATAGTTTATCGTCATAGCCAAGACGGCCAACATATTTGTACGATTTTTATTATTTAAGCATTACCTATTTTTTAAACAGTATAGATTTACGTCTTCTGACCACGGTATGCGAGTGTTTTAATAAAGAAAATGAACTTTTCGTTAGGTTTCGTACCTGCGCCATTCTTATGAGGGAAATCATCGGGACATATGCAAAAAGGAAAAAAAAAAAAAAAGAAAGCAAAGAAAAAACGTCCGCTAGTATTCAGATACACATGTGTAGGTAGCTTCTCTTATTTTCAGTAACTAACTTTTAAATTGAATTTTTAAAAGTAAAAAAAAAACGTTTTCTTGAAACTTTTATTTTAGTTTTAATTGAAAGCTAAATATTAAATTTACTATTTCCAGTCAGCAAAATACTCTGGTGTTTTCAAACAGAAATTGTATTGATTGGAATCTAAAATTATGAGATTTTTTGTTTTTAATTTTTCAATTTTTCGGCCATTTTTGATCGATCGACCCAAGTTAATTTTCGGTTTTAAAAATCTTTCAAAAATAAAATATACATCTGTGACACATTATTTTTGGAATATTAGCAAATTTAATGTTAAATTAATCTGATTTATACAAGTGTTACTTATTTATATAATGAAATTTAGAATAAAACAATTTTTTATTTACAGAGTTGAACTTTCTGACTTGTAAGTCGTATTTGAAATGCGTTGACAGCTCGACATATGCGAGATAAAATAAGTGTATACCGATCACAAGTGACATAATTGTACACATATCTTTCCGGTAAGGGGAAAAACCGTGAAACCCTTTGACTTTTTTATGTACCCAGAAATTACCAAAAAAACAAGCAAACTTCAAATACACACAAAAAAATAAAACATTGTAAATTATTTAAAAAGTACGATAGCTAGATGATTTGTATTAAACTTTTCAATTTTTTATTAGTAAATATAGTGTTCACTTTATAACCTACCAACCTAACGTCTACAAGTCATGGAAATGTTTTGAAAATAATTTTGAAATTTTACAAATTATTATAATTAAAAAAATATTGAAACAATTCATTTAAAATTTCACTGTTAATCGAAATTTATTTTTCGATTAAACTATAATGTCTGGAATTTATATTATTTATTAAAGCAATTAAAAAGTTATATAATTAAATAATGTCATAGTTTTATTGCATTTTTTACTTTACTATTTGGAGCAGAGTTTTGGTAAAAGGAGCTTAATGACTTAAAATAAATAATGTATGATTTACATTCCCCAATGAGTCCTGCGTTAAACTAATAAAACCAATTTTGCCTACATAACTTAATTTCTTGAAATTTCATGAATGTAGGTGGAGGGGGAGGGTAACAGATATAAAAAATTATTTTTACCAAAATATTTTAAAAATAACAAGTCAAAACTAATTTCATTCATTTGTTAATCGGTCCTGAAAGATTCATTAAATTCCAACAATAGTTTGATTTTTGCAAGAATTTCAAAATTAATATCTTTGTCATCAGAAAAAAAAAGTGAGTTATGTAATATTACGTTTTCCATTGTAAACTCTCATAACCATTTGGTACCACGCTAACAAAAATATAAACAAGATCTTTACTAAAATTTCGAATGTGTTAGGATTAAAATTTAAATTATTAAAAAATATTTTGACGTTGCCTCTTAATAGTAGTATAAACATTTTGATGGAAAATAGTTCGTTTTTATTTAGTTTGAGGCCTTCTTTTTTGAGAGTATGCTGTTTTTTCAG
>JBBBDQ010000927.1:2907500-2930000 GCA_037127315.1 Ascarosepion bandense | reverse complement strand
TGGAAAATCGAAATGCCATTTAAAACTCTCAGACAATATAACTGCATCACGTTAAACACCCAAACAAATGCACATGTTTACTGTGTCTAAATCTGATTTGAAATAAATATTATTTCTAGTTTAAAATATCGCAGAAAATGTTTTTTTTTTAACATGTCGGATTTCGTGTCAAAAACTGTATTTGAGGGAAATTTCACTGCACTACGTTATTCAAAAGAAATCTGCAGCTGAACATGAAAAATTCTTGTTTAGACTTACGGCGACGATGCTCTGTCGGAAACAAGATTCAGAGATTGGTTTAGGCGCTTCAAATATAATGGTTTTGATGTTGAAGATAAAGAACGCTCTGGCACACCGAAAAAGTTTCAAGGCAAAGAATTGGAGAGATCACTTCATGAAAAATCATGTCAGAAGCAAGCTGATCTTTCAGAATCATTAGTTGATCACACAACAATTTCGAAATGTTTGAAAGCATTAGGAATGATTCAAAAGCAAGGACTAAGGATGTCGTACGAGCTGAACCCAAGAGAAGTCGAACGGCGTCTTGTCACGTGTGACCAGCTGCTTGAACGGCAAAAAAGGAAGGTTTTTTTTGCGTCGTATAATGACCGGCGATGAAAAATGGGTACACTACGATGATCCTAAGCGTAGAAGATTGTGGGGTAAACCCGGCCATATATCAACATCGGAGGCAAAGACAAATATCCATGGTTTGAAGCTTCTGCTTTGCATCTGGTGGGATCTGTTGGCTGTAGTATATTACAAGCTGCTCAAACCGACCGAAATCACCCCGGGAGATCGCTATCGACTGCAACTGAAGCGTTTGATCCGAGCATTGAAGAAAGAAAGGCTGCTATACGAGCATAGACAAGACGAAGAGATTTCACATGACAACGCTAGGTTACATGCTGAAAAGCGGGTGAAAACCTACTTAGAAACGCTTTCACAAGGTATTGCCCGTTCGATTATCACTTGTTTCTATCAATGGCACATGGCCCGGTATTTTATGAAGATGCCAAAAAATGTGTCATTTTTCCAACGTGAAATTCAAATACTGACAGAAAAATGAAAAAGTAGTCTCTAGCGATGGACAATACTTTATTGACATGTTTCTTAATAATTTTTGTAAATAAAACTTTTCATGAAAAACCAGCCAGAAGTTATTCATGATCTTTATATATATATATATATATATATATATATATACAGAGACCTAAAATCTAAGCAAAAGCCAACAAATGACCACGGTTTCACCTAACGGCTCGTCAGCCAATTTCCCTGACAAACCGTTAGGTGAAACCGTGGTCGGTTGTTGGCTCTTGCTTAGATTTTCTGTCTTTGTTTGCTCTACTTTCGTATTGAGCGCTTTAGTGTTAGGGTTTTCGTTTTGGATTTTTTTCTTTCTGACGAGTGCTTGACTTTTTGGTCATGTACTTCGTTTGTTTCTTTTTTTGCTTTCCCTTATTTTCCCTCCGAGTTTGTTCTCGGTGGGTTATACAAGACGATTTAAATTATAGCTTGATTAATACTAGTTTTGGTTGAGTTAGTTCTCTTACTATTGGTATTGTTGTTGCTATAGTTAATATTATATATATATATATATATATATATATATATATATATATATATATATATTGAGATCATGGATAATTTCTCGCTGGATTTTCATGTAAAGTAATGTTATATATATATATATATATATATATATATATATATGATTGCAAGTCTGTAAACAGAGAGGATAATATTAAAAGATCTAATTAGTATAAAATTTTACAAAAATGAGAAAGAGTATACTTAGAGATTTACACAGGCCCCTGGAAACAGAGACTATAACCTAAAATATCAAACCGTTCTTTCTAAATATTTCTGGGAATTAAAAGACAGAGATATTTCCCCACAAATTGAATGGAAGATTATAGATAAATCTTCAAACCCCAAAAACTTCAGAAATAGATTTAATTTATGCTTAGATGAAGAAATCAGAATGATAAAGTCCAGAAAAACTATCCAACTATTAAAACAGAGAAATCAACGATAAATGTCGTCATAAAAATAAATTTAAATTATCTGTTAAATAGAATTTTAATTTTACTCCAATCTATTGTATTCGTGGGTTCATTCTGATTTTATGTTGATCTTTGTTTGATAATTTTTGTGTATTAAGGAAATTGTGGTTCAAATTTGCTATGTATTTGACATTTATGCCTGCATATCTGTACAATTACTTTGTTTTTATCTATGTAATTGAATGTTGGCTTCTTTTGTGCGTCCAAGTGAAGTTGGTGAGTGTACTTGAGTATATATATGTTAGTAAATGTAAATGACCCCAGTCTATCACACTTAAAATTTCTCTTTCATTTTGTGTTAATCATTCTTTGATAATTTTTGCGTATTGAAGAAATTGGACGAAAGACGAAATTAATTAGTACGGCCTCGTGTTTGGGATGAGAAATTGAAAAGAGATTTGAATGGCGGTTTGAATAATACGATCGAACTAAAAAGAGGAGAATGCTACTAGAAAAAAGACGAGAGAGAGAGAGAGAGAGAGAGAGAGAGAGAGAGAGAGAGAGAGAGAGAGAGAGAGAGACAGACAGACAGACAGACAGAGAGAGAGAGAGAGAGATACTGCAAGAGACTGTCAGTCCAAATTCAACCAACTGGAAGTTGAATAAGCCATCGTCCCATGGAAATAAAACAGCACGAATATTATCGTGCTACTGAAATATCAGCCAACTGATATTTCTTTTTCGTCACACACTTTGGCTTGCTTGTAATCTTGTATTTATTCGATATATATAAATATATATAAATCAACACCGTGTCTTTGCGGTCTTAAATCTGGTTTTCATTATATACCAACCCCTCGCAGGTCTGAACCAGCCTCGTCAAATGATATTAAGCAATCTTGCTTTGGCTAATCCGAGATCAACAGCACAATGGGGGCGGAATCGACCAAAGGTCAGGAAGGTTGGCTGGAGGCAACTAGGGGAGTCATGTTATAAATATATCTATTTCCTTCTCCCCCCTAGGTCAGAGTTTCGTCTTGCCTGTAAATTTAACATAATGTTTCCCTTTTATTTTCCACCTTCACACTTTTCATCTTTCTTTTTTTATTTCTTCCTCCTTTCATTTACTTCTTCATTTGTCTTTTTTTTGCTATGCTTTTCCTTATCTTTTTCTTTTCGCATACTTGCTTCCGGTTTCTTTACTTACACACACACACACACACTCAAACAATATTTGTAATTTTCCATAATATTAAAGATCGCTGATGAAGCGAATTCAATTCACCAAAATGATTATACGATGCTGTAAATTTTGAATTTTTATATGTAATATATATATATATATATATATATGAAAAGACAAAGTGGAAAAGCTTATGACGACGCCTTCCGCCGACGTCTGTTGATCTCGGCATCTTCAGGTCAGAATGACAAAACTCTGTGCAAGGAAAATTCTTTGAGCTACTTGAGGATAAGAGGGGTAATAATTTCAATTACTTTATCAAATCATGCTTGAAAGCACATTAAGATAATAATCTTCGTAGGGGGATGTGCTCTTTGTAAAGAGAAAATAGAGCCTTGCTTGTTGCGTCATTTTCCGTAGCCAAGAGAAAACTCCACTGGATCAAATAGTAATTTCTCATACGGTATGTGTGTAGGGGGAATCAATCCATGTCGGAATCGCAATTTTTTTCTAATGCTCAGGCTGACTGAACCGATACACACTGTTTAATAAATCAATATGAGGCGTCTATTTTAAATAGGGGGTATTCACTATAATAATGTTTGAAGCAATACATACATACATACATACATACATACATACATATAAAGGGTGTTCATAAATTTCGTGTGCACTTTAAAAAATTTATTACTTTATTTGTATTTGCGATAGAAATAATTTGTAAAAAGGATTAGAAAGAAGTAAATCTATTTTTTTAAGATTTTACTGAAATTTTACTTAACTTGCCACATGTCCTCCACCATTAACAATACAAAGGGTGATATGGTTTTGCAGTTCACGGAAAACGTTTGCCAAGTGATTTACAGTAATGCCTGAAATCACATTAGATTAGTTATTTTAGCTTTTAAGACTTCTAATGAAGTAGGTTTGGTTGCATACACAATTGTTTTCACATGAAAAAAATCTAATGGCGTCAAATCTGGCAAACATGGAGGCCAATAAAATGTTCCACCCCTTCCAATCCATCTGTTAGGAAAGTCCTGATTTAGAAACTGTCTAGCACGCAGAGTAAAATGACAAGGAGCTCCATCTTGTTGAAACACCGTATTATCTTTCGAGTTTAATTGTTCAAGCTCCTTTTTACAAATTATCTCTATCACAAATACAAAAAAAGTTATAATTTTTTAAAATGCACACGGACTTTATGGGTACCATATATATATATATATATATATATATATATGTGTGTGTGTGTGTGTGTGTGTGTGTGTGTGTGTATGTATGTATGTATGTATGTATGTGCCCACGAATTTTTGAAATCTACGTACAGGAAGTTTCCACACGTCATATATTGCAAGAAATGCTCTCCGCAAACATGATAAAAATTTCAAAAATAAACTTAATCAAATACAACAAATTTATATAAATTTTTAACATTTGTCTAATATAAAATATTTTTGAAAACCATCTTATATAAAATCCATCTTATAATTGGCTTATACACAATTTATATGAGATTTGTCTGATATAGAATTATTTGAGATTTGTCGAAAACAAAATATCTCTGAAATTTATCTTATATAAAACATATTTTAGATTTGACTAATGCAGAATTTATGAAATTTATCTTATAAAATTTATTTGAGAATGATCTTATATATAATTTATTTGAGATTTGTCTAATACAAAATATCACGGATATTCATCATTTATAAAACCTATCTTAGATTTGAGCGATAAAAAGTTTGAGATTTATCTCATATAAAATCGCTAAAACATACGTCTTTGCTAGTTTTACGTAATACATGCTTAGGGCGGTCATGTCTCTTTCGATCCATGATTGACTAGGTAGAAAATTTTCTGCGCTGCTATTTAACCCATGGCCTGGGGAAGAAGAGATAGATTAATAGTTTTCCCAAGAGTATTTGAGCGTATAATAATAATTCAACGAGTTCAACTGAAATTCGAACTCGGCTGTCTGGGTTCTCATTCCGAGCCGATATCTATTGCACCACAGGGTACATTCGTCGTTTACGTAATTTATTTTAGAATCGTTTAATATAAAATTACTATATTAATTATAAAAAAAAAAATCTATAGATATTACCTGAACCCACTGCATATTTCTCACTGACGCAAGTTGTCGAGCCCAGGAAAAGGCAGCGATTGGTAATGTTGGTTTCGAAACAGAACATCTAATTTTTGGGAGATAAACGCAACACAATCTATCCTTATCTCTTTTTGACATTACAGTGCATGATGCTAAATTTTGTACAAATTTAAATTAAACGTAATGAAAACAAAAATCTTTGAACAGTAGTGAGAATAACAAACAAAAATTCAGACGAAGAAAAAAGGAAAAATGATAGAAATGACCGGGAAAAAATCCCTCAAGCAAAAAACAAAAAAACAAAAAAACAAAAAATCCTCCAAGCCTAATATATAAAATTTACTGTTTTCCACCACTGAAAACCAGTAAGAGAACTCGACTACAATTAATGGCCCAATTATAATTATTATCCTTCCTTGCCTCTGAGCACTCGCCACTAGGGGGCATCGTTCATTCAAATCTGTCCTATATAAGACATTTTACTTTTTTTTTTTTTATTAATAATATAATAATATTAGGCTGCCTGAAGGTAAATTTGCAATATTAATTGTAATTAGGCTATCGGTTGGTTGGTCGGCAGGCGGTCAAAAGGTCTGATAGAGGCATCGTGGGAGTCAGTTCTTTTTCTATTGGCTTGTACCCCGGAGCGGGTGGAAATCCTTCGCTTGCAATCGCAGAAGTCGAGGAATCAAGTCGTAGTGCGACAGGGATATCTTAAACAGGGTGCCGCGGCTTGCTGGCTATTCAACATCAGGTAAGTCTCTTTTCTTTTCCCTCCCGGAAGGCCGCTTTGAATGGAAGTCAAGCGAATCAGAATGCTGTCTCTCAAATACACTGGAAGACGAAGTTGGACGACAATGATGCAGCAAAGCCAGCCGCTGGGGGGCAGGTCGTCTTCTCAGCGTGAGCACTGTATTATTACTTAGGACGACGTGGCAACCGCTGATTCATCACCCACGTTGTCGAATAATAGTAAAATGTCTCTGCCGGGCTGACATCGATAAGCAAGTGGCAAATCCTTATTTCCATTTAGAGTTTCTCCCTCATATATTCTTCCTCTTGTGAAATAAGGGGGGGGATACTCTTGCTCTTTTCAAGTCGATGTATATTCGGCGGTGGCTACTGGGAAAATCCGCAAGAATAAAAGAAAGAGATCGGAGGTTACATGACGTCATTTCTATTCACAAAAACAAGAAAATAAATTCTCTTCTGAAATCTGTAGCGAGAACAACTTAATGTATTTGCAAACGCGTTTATAATCGAATACAGTGTTTCCATCTGTCAATTCTAGAGGGCGCTCAGTACGCTTTTACAGCTATACGCCATTAATATTTTACTGGATAAATAGATTTATCTAATTATAAAAATAATTGCAACAAGCAAACAAAAAAAATGTCCGTTTATTAATCACGAATGCATAAAACATACCGTCAAAACGAAGATCAAGAATAAATAAATCACAACATTAAAAGCGAAAAGCTTTTCTCTTTAAGTTTTCAAATGGAAAATATTAAAGTTGATTGCTTTATAGTATTCTAGATGCCGAGTAATATCCAACTCTTAAAATTTTGCGGATTGAATTCAAGTTAAGGTTTGTATTCGCCGGATAAGTTGATCCGCACAAAATAAGGCAGTGATTTTCCCATAAGGGGATCATGTTCGCAAGATCCAAATCAAATTATATGAATTATGTTTTTTTACTTTTGGACATATACACTTTTGTTTGCGTCCTACATCGATTGACATAAACGTCATCTTGCTGATAAAATATAATTACATTTCAATTCCTTTCGATTTGAAATTTGTTTCGCTTTTTAGTCTCTAGCATTACTACCACTCACGTTTTCTCTCTCTCTCCTCCTCTACTATATATATATATTTAAAAGAGATTATAATTATATTTGTGTCGAAAAAACTTCCACGAACCAACGAAGAAAGGAAAAAAGTCTTTAAAAAAAAGTAAGCTAAGTACATGAACATCAGTCAAAAGAGTCCGGACCGAGTCAGCGCGTAGCCCAAAGAAAAACCCCATTACGAGTAATCAACTAACAAAAAGCGTTCAATACTTAGGTAGATCGGAATAAGTAAAGAATACGTAATGAGCCAGACAGACCTACCATGTTTCACCTAAACGGATCGTCAGGGAAAGCTGGCTAACGAGGACAGAAACAAACGAGATGTATACAGGAAATTTATTTTCTTTATACATGTCGTTTGTTTATTTCCTCGTTAGTCAGCTTTCCCTGACGATCCGTTTAGGTGAAACCTAGGTCTGTCTAGCTCACTAGGTATTCTTTACTTTTATATATATATATATATATATATATATATATATATATATATATATGAAATGCGGACGAAGAAATCAGTACTACAGCTTGATGGCATTTTCACGCTTTAAGTAATCATCAGACCACGTATAAGTGACATGTCCACACTGTTTATATTCATACACATTCCCTTTCCTTATACATTTTAAACAATATATATAGAAGGAGTTGTTGAAAAGTTATCGGACAGACCATTTTATCAAAATTTCATCAAATAATTAAGCAATAGATTTTGTGGGAAAAGTTTCACGCTCTTGTTGAAACATTTTAGGCGTACCTCCCCCCCACACACATACATATATATATATATAAATATGCGTGTGTGTGTGAATGTGTGTGTGTGTGTGTGTGTGTGTGTGTGTGTGGATGTGTGTGCGTGCGCACGCGCGTGTGTACATGTATGTAGGTATTACTGAAAGTTCTAACGAAATTAACAAAATAACAACACAGGGGAACCATCAATTGATCTGATGCATCTTAACCGTTCCACCACGAGTGATTTAACAGCGGACGAAGCCGAATTAAGCTTTATATATACAATTTTCTGATTTCTCATAAATAATCATCTCTACTCTGAATATGTATCGTAATATCAACAAATGTAAGCAGACAATGTTAACGAAATGGAATTAACAACCGACATATTTAGTTTATAAGGCTTAATTCGGCTTCGTCTGTTATGAAATAATTCATGGTCGAGCAGATTAATTGATGGCTTCTCCTATGTTGTTAGAGGTCGCAGGTTCGAATCCTGCCGAATGATATACATTTTCCTGACAAAATTTCCCATAAATATTCAGGCCAGTAGAGTTATAAATATAAACATACTGTTTAATTAAAAACAGAATATCTACTTAAATACGTGTATCAATTAAAAATAATATTCACACACACACACATATATATTATAAATTATATTTTAGAACTTGTACATAATTTTTCTATATATATCCACGGCAAAGGTACATCTGTTTTCACACTGAAACTTCAATGTCTCATCAGGCGGTATGTAAATGAATGGAAAGCCTCTTTTCTTATATTTGGTCACTTGTGGTTGGGTGTTGGTGGGGGTTAGTGATAGGGGAACAAGTCCCTGACCGTTGGAATTTTGGAGAGATTGATGTTAAAGTAGTTTATTAATGAGTGTTCTTTGATTTCTAGACAGATTTAACCTTAGCCGTTATAATGTAAGTTTTATTATCTTGTAACTAGACTATCTTTTGGATTTCTTAGAAGAGCCGGTCGGGGTTGGAGCCGAATATTTTAGTATTTAAGCAGAGTCTTTATAATTAATGTAAATTTGTATATTTAATCTTAAATTTGGATTTAGGAAATATATTCTTCCTATTAATTTTTTAATTTTTAATTATTAATTAGATCACAGTTTGGAAACCGTTTTTCCTATCAAATTTTAAATTTTAAATTTCTATTCTTATACTTAGTCACTTGTGTATGTAATATTGATTGGGGGGTTAGTGATAAGGGAACAGGTACTACTGATTGACCTTTGGAATTTTGAGGAGGCTGGTATGGGTATGGGTATTCACAACATATTCACAGCTCTACATATCGAGCACTGTTTTAATTAATGTTTTGGACGTCGTAAGAATTCTTTCTTCGTTCTGTATTCACTCGGATATATATATATATATATATATATATATATATATATATATGCAGGTTTCATTTAATAATATAGACAAGTTTTGTCTATTAATTTTGTGTAGGATCCGTTCATACCGTCTGATATACTTGATGGTGATGTCGTTGAAAGACAACAAAAAATCACAGTATTTGTTGAATTTTTTATCGGGTCTAAGCTTTCGGCTCACATAAGCCATTATGAAAGAGTAAATATTAACACACAGTAAACATAGAACATTTAAGTTATTAACAATAAAGAGAATTGAATTGAAAATATAAGTCCATCCCTACCGTGGCGAGTGGCCGAAGACAGTGACAAAATAGTGATGTTGTGGTCCCTGGTCTGATTACAGACATTTGAGTACGTTATTGGAAATATCGAAATTGATTGTATTCAAACCAGGTTTAAATTGTTTAATTTAGAGTGCTTCGAGGGTTTTTAGTTTCTGTTTGTTATTTTCTTGTTTGAGTATGTACGTATTATCAACAAGCGTTTTTCTCAGAAGTGTGCGTTGATAACCGTGTTGCTCTAAATGACGGAATATATTTGAATTTTTATTTAAGTGCAACGTCAGACGCCGTGAGAGCGAATTTGTGGTGTGGCCAATGTAGATATTATTGATGTTGTTAGAGATACATTCTCTAAATGGACATATGAATTTATATACTACATTGGTTTTTTGCAAATCACTAACGGTGGGGGAAGAGTCGTTGCGGACAAATGAATTAGATGTAGTGGATTTAGTGTAATATATAATAAACTTAATTCTTTTGTTAGAGTCTGTCGGAGAAATATTAGTATTTATGAGTTTTTTTAGGATGTTTTCATCTAGTTGGTAGTTGGAGTGCATCTGGCTACGGTATAAGAGAGTGATATGCTTAGGATTTTGTCACTGTCTTCGGCCACCCGCCACGGTAGGGATGGACTTATATTTTCAATTCAATTCTCTTTATTGTTAATAACTTAAATGTTCTATGTTTACTGTGTGTTAATATTTACTCTTTCATAATGGCTTATGTGAGCCGAAAGCTTAGACCCGATAAAAAATTCAACAAATACTGTGATTTTTTGTTGTCTTTCAACGACATCACCATCAAGTATATCAGACGGTATGAACGGATCCTACACAAAATTAATAGACAAAACTTGTCTATATTATTCAATGAAACCTGCATTAATGAAAAAATGCTGCCAAAATACACACAAGATATATATATATATATATATATAGTAAAGAGATGCTTAATCAGTGTATCACAGGGTATGCGTATCCATTAGACACCGTGTGGGAGTATTTGAATGTGTTTGTCAGTCAATGATCTGACGAGTGCATGCGGGTGTAGAAGCAAGCGGAGGACATTTTAAACATTTGTTATAAGTTGTGCTGAGGTACAACGATGGCCTTTTGAAACGTTGAGAACTCCTATCAGTACTAGAAAGAGTGATAAAAGCTACTGGTTTTGAGAAATCTGTTTTCCTAAAAAAATGTTTTAAGTGAAACAACTTTATGGCGCCAGTATTGTATGTGGCCTACGAAATTCTGTTACTAGTATAGTATATGGACTTCCTTAAAAAGCGTATTATAAGGAAGTATTATAACTGTCTGGTGAGAGCCAGGGAAAATAATTAGTTTCATTAAATAGCCAAATACTTATATCTATAAATATATTCTTATTAAGGTAGGACACATTCAAACCGGTTAGGCCACATACTATACCAGAATCGAAGAGGTCGGCCACATACTATACCGGCACAGATTTTTATAAATTTCAACTGAAGGCAGTACTGGCTGCTCGGTGTATGTATGCGAAATGTTATCTCGTGGTGTAATGGTTAGCAAGCTGGTTTCACTAGATCAGTTACGACTGAGTCGTGAGTTCAATTCTCACCGGGGGTGTTACACAATCGTTTAGGCATTTCGACGTGTTGTAATGGTTAGCAGGCTTATTTCGCTAGAACAGATTGGTCTGAACGGTGAGTTTGATCATCACTGAGTACCCCATACTTTAGGCCTTGTAGGACATCCAAGCTACGGTTAAAAAATCACCTTCCTCTGAGTATCAACTTTTCCAAGCAGTCTTTCCTCATTATGTGCCCTAGAAATTTTAACTGTTTAATTCTGATTTTAGGTATTAATAATATTTTTGTTTCCATTTTTGCTAAAACTTCGCTGTTGCTCATATATTCGGCCGATGGTATTCTCAGTAAGCATCTGTAGAACAAAATTTCTGTTTTGTTTATATTTCTGAGATGAGGTGTTCACATTATTTACATTGTTCTAACTGTTGTCCTCATCGTCATTGTCATATTTACGACGTTTCGCCCGTTGTACGCTCCGACCTTCTTCAGGCGGCCAAAATTTTAACCGAACCCTCTATTTTAATCACTGGGATGGATTGTTCTCGTTGCAAGAGTCATTCGACTTACGGATGTCTAAGTTATCTCCCTTTAACTTAACTCTCTAAGTTTTTGTTCGCCACTAATGTCTCTTTGGGCAAAGTCACTGAAACCAACCAACGCTTTATCCACTATGCCCTTGAGAACGGAAACAATCTATCCCAGTGATCAAAATAAATTCCAGTCACTTAAATAAGGTCAGAGCGTACAAGGGCCGAAACGTCTATTTACTCTAAACGAGACTCAGAGCTTCGGTATAACCTCGTCAGGGTTCCTCTCCACCCGAAGACGAAGAATCCGACAAGACAGAGTCACACATAACTCTATCACAAGGCATTAGTATAATGAATGGTCGTGTTGGCTAATGAGAACACGAAACTTTCATTAATAAATTGTTCATTAATTAATTATTATAATTTTAAAATCATAACTATTTCAGGTACTCTCAGTTTGTTTGTTGTAAAGCGGTCCCTGCTGGTTCAATACGTGTACCTTACATTATCCGTTTGTGATGTATGAGAAACTGCCCAAATCATCTCTCGAGGCAGTTATTTATATAACCACGTGTATTGAAAAATAAAACAAAACAAAACAAAACAAAAAAAAACATTTTCCCACAATTGCAAAACCGAATGCAAGATTGAGATCACTGCTTCTACATTCAGTGGCAGATATTGACCGTAAGTCAACCCCTGATGAACCGCCTTCTTTTCTGCAGTGCCTATCCTGGCAGCATACTACAGCAGTAATCGTGATATTTGTTACACCCATTGTCAACCTTTACTAGGGGTAATCGTTATCATTTTGGGGAGATGGGGGTTCGGAAGAAAATGAAAACAGCCAAATCCTGAGATCAGATTTCAATAGCTCAAAGACACAAAATGATGTAACAGATTGTTGAATTATGTCCGTTCCGACAAAAATGCCGCATGAAAAAGGATTTGCTGGGTTTTCAAATTGAAAACCACTTCGTGCAATTTGGATTGAAAAGAACAAATGCACGCTTCGTTGCAGTCACGGTCGGTTTGGCGATTTTCAAAAGCTCGCACTACACGACGATTATTTTAATTGATGAGTTCGTGCGGCACTTGCTATGAAGAAAGATTTCGTAAAAGAAAACGCGCGGTGCGACGTGATGTCCCCTATTTTTTTTTTTTTCAAATTTATTCTTGAAAAAAAAATCTTTTCAATCAGTGATTGGCTTCCTCTTTATCCTCAACTAGCGATGATACCGAGTAAGCTGCTCATTTAATCTAAGACGATTGTCTTACCCACTTTCTGGGCGGAACGAATATTCGACGCGTTGATCATTCTTCAACGCACGTACCTGCACTGTTGTTCTTTTTGTGCGGACAAAGAGCGACTACGGTATCCATAACAGTCGGCAAATGTTTGCCCCGTGTCTTAACTTTTGTTCCTGGCTGGTCATTCTTTATCTAGTGTATTGTACTGACCGTGTCTTTCTCGTCTAAACAATGTTATTTTTACTGATACAAGGAACAGTCATTTCTTTTTCATTCGTTAGTGAACAATGATTCGTTTCCTTTTACTAAAACTAAAGTGAGAATATCTGAATTATGAAGAAGAAAATAAAATTATTTTCTCAGCGAGCTGATACAAATAAACAAATAAAGGAAATATTAGTTAAGTTTCGCAATGTTTTTATTTTTATTGGGCTATTTCAAACGTATTTTCGGGTTTTAATCAAGCAAAACCCGTGTTTATGTTTTAAACCCCAAGCTGTTTATATCTGTGTTTGAATGGCACACATCTATGTTTCATAGACTATGCGAAAAGTATTTGATAAGTTAGGGCACAAAGATTTATTTGAACTGTTAGGTAAACATAGTTTATTCGAAATTAATATTAGAATAATATAGAATATTCACCGGAAACAAACTGTCTGCAGATAAAAAATGAAGTATATAAAAAATGAATTATATATGCATCTATAGTATTTAGATTGTGTTATGACTGAAGGGCCATAGAAAGATAACACGGACTCGGATATAAGGTTGAATAGTATATTCTCGGGAAACGTAGTACAAAGTTAAACGTGGACTGGAGAGTACTTTCTCTCAGGCGTCCTCACTCACTCATTCACTCACTCTGTTGTAACACTATTTTTGGTATATGAAAAAAATATATAATACTATAATATTGCTTGTGAAGAAATAAAAAAAAATAATCCTAAGTTTAGTACGACGGAGCGAAAGAAATTACTAGTGGTATTATTAATTCTGCAGTTTATTGTCAATCACAATTGGCAGCCATTATTTTACAAGCGGAAATATCATGGCGAAAAAGCGTTCAACTTATGTTTTCAGCATACAGAGAATTTTATTAACCAGGTGGGTCTTGCAGTGCTGAAAAGAGATTGTCACAAATTTTTTGATAAGTGCACAAAGGTTAAATTCTGGTCATGGAAATAAAGTGAAATATAAATCTCGCTTGGAAAGAATTTGAAAATTTGAAAACTTGAAAAAATGATGTAATCGGGGAGAAGAAGAAAAGAAATTACGTCACTAGAAATATTGCTATTTCATTGGTTAAACCAAGGGAATAAAATCACCCCGCCTCATGATACGAGCTGGGAATAATCTCATTGGTTAAAGATTTGATTTACATGAACACCTCGTGTCTGTCATGCACCTCCCAAGAGAATTTGGGACCGTTTTTTTTATATAAAAACTTTTCCGCAATATATCCAGGCTTCATCAAATTTATTTATTTTTTTTTGTTGCCGTTTTTTTATCAACATAAGTGTGCACGCGTCTCCGGTCTAGTTTGAAGTGGTAGAGAAACGGCTACCGGGATTTCAACTTGCCTTCCTTGGGATCAAAATTCACAGTGTAGGCAAGGAGGAACACTGTTGTAAGAGACGACTCGAAGACCAGCTACGGTAAAGAGGTCATCAGGACTAGCGACCAGAGAGCATCATCATAACTGATGCCATATCGACAGCATAAACCCTGACTCAGGTTCCTGACATCATAATTGGTTTTCGTGACCGGGTTAGACACAGCCAGCCCGACTGACCGCGTCATACTGTGGCTACTACTCAGTGACTCAGGACGCATGCGAGAGAAAGTACTCTCCAGTCCACGTTTACCTTTGTACTACGTTTTCGGAGAATATACCATTCAACCTTCTTTCCAAGTCCGTGTTATCTTTCTATGGCCCTTCTGTCATAACACTGGTGACGAAGAATATTCGAACCACAAAGAGAAACCTCGACCTAAAAAATTCTACAAAAGAAAAGAAAAAACAAACAAACGTTACACCATAACACATTGTTTGGACTAGGGTACTCATCTTTATTGCTGTGTTTACGACGAAGAAGAGCGGAGCGTACAACGGCTGAAATGTCGTAAACATTGTAATAAAGATGAGGACAACAGTCCGAACAATGTAAATACTTACTCCTCTCAGAAGTATAGACAAATATTGATGCATAGGATTAATTTAACTTATACAGTGCTGGGACATGCAAAGAGGAAGGAGGGCTTGGAGGACCTGATACTGACAGGCCAGATAGAGGGAAGGAGAGACAGGGGAAAACAGCGTTTAACGTACTTGACTGGTCTGAGCAGGTGGATGGCAGAACAAGGATTGCATGGTGTAACAGGAGAAAGCGTGCTAAGAGCCACCAGTAATAGGGAGACGTGGAAGGCCATGGTCGCCTACGTCCTGAAAGAACATGGCACATAGAAGAAGAAGAAGAAGAAGAAGTGAAGCGGTCCTAAGAGATATAGGAGTTTTACCAGGATTTATAACCAGCAGACACATTTTTAACAGCATAAGATACGCAGATGGAAAGGCATTGATGGCAGACCCAGAAAAAAAGAAATTGAAAACATTTTTGGAAAAGATAAGCAAAGAAAAGCGGAAAGAAAGAACTAACTAGCAATTGAAAGAGTGTATATATGGTCATCAGTAAGAGAGAGACACCCATATGCGGGCTGCGAATTGGAAGGATCAAAATAAAGTAAATATAGGAATTTAATTTTTTTTTTAATCATATCACCCTGAGCAAGGCGGTAACGCCACTGATGAGCAGGAGGCTACATAAAAGTGAAAAGATTGGAAAAAAAGAAAGCTGGAAACCACATCCTAAACAGGGAACAAGAGATGAGCCTCTACACCTGTTCAATAGACATGGGTGGAGTGTGAACCGGGCTATAGTTTAGTCTATCTACTCCAACTGAAAAAAAAAAAGAAAAAAAAAATGAAAAAAAAAGAAAAGAAAAAGAAAACAGTGAAAAGATTGGAACAAAGAAAACCGGAAACCACATCCTAAACAGGGAACAAGGGATGAGCCTCTACACCTGTTCAATAGACATGGGTGGAGTGTGAACCGGGCGATAGTTTAGTCTATCTACTCCAACTGAAAAAAAAAAGAAAAAAAAATGAAAAAAAAAAGAAAAAGAAAACAGTGAAAAGATTGGAACAAAGAAAACCGGAAACCACATCCTAAACAGGGAAAAAGGGATGAGCCTCTACACCTGTTCAATAGACATGGGTGGAGTGTGAACCGGGCGATAGTTTAGTCTATCTACTCCAATTGAAAAAAAAAAAGAAAAAAGAAAAAAGAAAAAAAAGAAAAAAGAAAAAAGAAAAAGAAAACAGTGAAAAGATTGGAACAAAGAAAGCCGGAAACCACATCCTAAACAGGGAACAAGGGATGAGCCTCTACACCTGTTCAATAGACATGGGTGGAGTGTGAACCGGGCGATAGTTTAGTCTATCTACTCCAATTGAAAAAAAAATAATAAAAAAGAAAAAAAGAAAAAAAAGAAAAAAGAAAAAGAAACAGTGAAAAGATTGGAACAAAGAAAGCCGGAAACCACATCCTAAACAGGGAACAAGGGATGAGCCTCTGGAAAATGTTATAAGTAACTATGGAAAGCGTGAAATGAAAACCGAAAGATACATTGGGTACTTTCCAAAAAAGAAAATTTCGTTGGAAATAAAGATAAAAGGGCCTAGACGTTATGTAATATCAATTCTCTTACATGGGAGCAAATACTGGACAATTAAATAAATGCTTGTCCAACAATATTAACAAGGAAGCAAGACATCGAAAGAAAGTTCTACAAGCGTTAAATGCAATAAAAGAATCTGTTCGCATAAAACTTTCTGTTAAATCTCGCCATTTCAACTGTAAAATATTAGACCTTGCCTCTAATCGAGTCATTCAGTCAGTTAAGCGCCATACGTGATACACACTTTGGGCGATCATGTCTCGAAAGAGACATGACTGACTGGGCAGAAGAATATCCAACAGTAGGTTGCCATTGCTTTTTGCGGTAAACTGGTTGCCAGCCAAGGCTATAGAGCCCAATCTATCCTATTATTCAACCCATAACTGAAGGGAAAAGACGGATAAATACATTTCCTAAAGGTATTTGTGCGTAAGTGACTGCTAGGAATTCAACTGGTATTCGAACTCGGCTCTCCGATTTGTCATTACGTGTCGATATCCACTGCACTACAACGCGCATCCCTCCGCTAATCGAGTACTGCGCTTAAATTCATAAAGTCTAGATGTTATAAAGAAAAGTTCATCAGAACAATTACCATTTATAGAAAAGGCACAGAGAAGCTACCTTACAGCGGTGAAAAAATGACGGAAGATGAGATGTCAGGTCAGAACCAATAACAATGCAGATTCCTCTTTGGAAGCTTTCAAAAAATATATAGCAGGAGAACCAGACCAGATTTGGCAGCAATATTAACAAAAAAGCACAGATAGTAGTTTTAAAAACGTATATGATATATTCTGGCGAGAAACTTTTCTAGCAAGACACAGTGAATTTTCCTGTCTTCAGACTTAGCAGTTGATCCACTATTCTTTATCCACATAATATCAGCGCAAATGATTCATTTTCATGGGGGTCAGAATCACTCATTTTTATGGGAGATAAAAAGGTTCTCTTGGATGATTAAGAGAGCAGATTCATTTTGCAGGCGTTAAAATTAGCAAGCTATTTTTTCCCCATTTAGCAAAAGGTTGTAGGGCATTTTTGAGATCAGCTGCCCATTTGACATTATCAAACTGATCAGCCTTACTATTATTAGTAAATAGTTGTGTCAGCAGCATAGATATCAAACAGGAAGATCATTTATGAAAATTAGGAATAACGTAGGTCCAAGAATAAAACCAGTATAAATTCTGCTTTAATGTAAAAGTATCTAGAAGTCTGACCATTTAAAACAACTTTCATTCTGCGATTTAATAAAAAAAGCTTGAATCATTTTAAATCTTCGTCCAGAAATACCATAATCTTTCAACTTATGAACAAGACCAGTATGCGAAATCCTTTTCAATGCTTTTGAGATTTCAAAAGCAACGGCCGGAGCTTCACCATTCTTATTAAGCATGGGAGATTCTTTCATAATCGTTAACACATCAGCAGTTGACCTAGAAAAGCGAAAGCCATATTTCTTATCCGAAAGAAGATTCTACTATGTGAGACATTTAACCAATTCAGAGTTAATTTCGAGCCAACTGTTAATAAGGAGCTGGAACTCTTTGGTAGGGATTAGAGAGGCTGCTCTGATCAACAGTCGTATAATATAGGACTATTTGTAGTGGCATAGCACGCATGAATATATGTCTATGCAAGCATTTGCGGTGGAAAATCCTGAGGTCACATTAATCTCAGTTACCCCCCAAGACAGACAGACACACACACACACACACACATATATATATATATATATAAATTGAATGTTTCGAGGTAGCAAATAATTTTCTAAACATAACAGACAATGAATCTCTAAGAAGTTTCTTAGAAAAACCTAGCCATGTAGGTAATATTAGACAGATTTTAGTCGATAACATAATAATACTCACTCATAAACACAATTTCTTTACAAATTTACGAACTGCCTCTGCTATTCGTTGACTGTTATCGTTGCTTAGCAATGTTTTATGTCAACACAAGATATAATCATCTTTGATGGTGGATGTCTTTATGTTAACGTCCCTGTAACCTCTCTGAAGATGACTCATATGAGCCGAAAGCTTAGAACCAACATAATAAAAATATATACAAATGTTGGACAATTTTTATCTTTATTTTCACCTGAAATTAAAGCCAAAGTACGATGTTTAGAACGGCTCATGATTAAACACAATAGACATTCATTGTCACTTATATTTAACAGTATATTTTTAGAAATATATATATATATATATATATATATATATATATATATATATATCTTAGACACTAAAAAGAGAAGAGATTTGACAATCCCAAGTTAATGACTTTTCACTGCCTTGTGAATGAAATTTACAGTAAGGAATATAAATATGATTTTGTGTCTAAACATCATCATGGTGTGATAAAAAAGCCCATGGTTACCACGATCAAACTATTATCTATTATGAACGTTAAAAAGTATGGTTAAAGAAAGAGACAAGTAGCGAAAACATATCACTTAGTACACCTCTTGAAATAGTAATGATCATTTATCAGAAAATTTCTGGCAATATCTAATGTTTTATTACAAGTCTAAGTATTTATATTATTAATATTTTCTAACCTTAGATTCATATGAACTCCAACCACAAATGAGACCAATATTGGCAAAGGATGACTTTGAAATATAGGCATGCAATCCATGGTAATAGTTAATGTTCATGAGAGAAATCAGAGAAAATATAAAAATCAATAATCACACCCATTGAAACTTTTTTGCAAATGAATTCACTTCTTGGTTCCTTTTTTGGCAAACTCATCGATCAATTTATAGCAGAAGGTAGCTGTAATTTGCTATATCTCCATCTTCTTCAAAATGAAGAAGCAGCTAACTTCATTCCTTTAATTTATTTTTTTGTTCATTCAACCATAACCGCGCAATATTTCTTTCGCTCAGTTCTTCATCGTCCTTTGCGCCTCTGCTTAGAAATGGCGTGGAAGTGGTATACAGAAGAGATTTCATCTTCTTTTAAATGCGCTTCATCTCTCAGGATGTGTACGATCATGGCCCATTACAACCTCCTGTCTCTTGTAGTTCTTAGCAACGTTTGTCCCTTTGCCAAGACACCCACCGTCCATTCCACCGCCCATTCATACAAGTTCGCTTCTATCAACATGTCCTGTGAGAGGCAGATTTTCCAAGTCCCTCTTTATCATTATGTACCAAAGAAATTTTAACTGACGCTGATTCGGAGTATATATCATTTTTTTCTTTCAATTAAGACTTCTTTGTTCCTTAATCGCTCAGACACTGATATACTCAGCATCCTTCTGTAGAACCAAACTCCAGTCAGATATATTTTGTCGGCTTTATCTCATCTCCAGGGGTTTTATTTCTTCTTTGATGATCACTTAGTTTATAATGATGGCGTTGATAACTAAGTAGAGAGTTTTTCTCCTTCTAGTGGATTCGAAGTTCTTTTCGTCCCGATGCTACAGAAACACCTCTAGTTGGTACAGTATCAGGTTTGAGTTTTAAACAATTTAGGCTCCAGTGGTTTTCAGCGTTGCTTTGAGTCCTTATACCTTTGAAGAGGGAAACCCCGGGATCATTCCCCTGATGTGAGCTCACTGAATAAGATTTGACGTGAAAACATTGACTCTTTCATTCTTGCTACAACTCCTGGCCATCGAAGACGGTTTTTCATGATCAGAGATTCGATGCCTTGACTGTTTACTCTTTCTAGGACTGGTTGCATAGTATTCCTCAAAATGTACTTAAAACATATTTATTTGTTAATTAATACAATGCTTCGTTTTTTGTAAGCTTATTCATCGATCACTTTGCCTTAGAAAATATCACACTACATTTTACCTTTACACTTCAAACTGAAGAAGAATCGATCTCCATTGCACTCTTTCTCACTTATTTTCTTGCCCATTCATCCATAACCCTTCAACCTTTTTTACTTCGTTCTGTCACGTTGTCTGCGCCCGTGAACAAAATAAAAACGGGAGTAGTGTATGGTAGCAATGGACGTACATGCATACACTACTCTACTAATGTTTCTTATAAGGAATGGTGATTTTAAAAATATGATCACAATTGAAAGGAAGATGGTAAAAATTATCAATAACTAATTTTTATTAATCGCTGCATACATAGACACTTCACCGCTAGTGGATCATCAGTGAAATCTAACTCAGTATGTGCGTTGTGGTGCAACGGATACCGACTCGGAACGACAAATCGGGGTGCCGAGTTCGAATTCCAGTTGAATTCCTTGCATTCACTTATGCACAAATACCCTTGGGAAAGGTATTAATCCGTTTCTTCCCTCCAGTTATGGGTTAAATAATAGGACAGATTGGGTTTTATAGCCTTGGCTGGCAACCAGTCTACCGCAGAAAGCAATGGCACCTACTGCGGGAGAATCTTCTACCCAGTCAGTCATGTCTCTTTCGGGACATGATTGCCCCAAGCGTGTTTCACGTATGGCATTTAACTGACTGACTGACTGGGGCAATAAATTGGTAACCATTGGTCTGTAACTAGGCAGTCCGAAGTGTAACACATATTTCATTATTAATTTTAACTTTTTTCCTCATCTTTTCTCCGAAATTATTTGTTGCTACGAATGCCTGACATGTTTAAAAAAACAAAATGACTGACAGAATGTGCCGCAAACGCGTGAAAAAAGATTTTATGTGAAGAACAAACATTTCCATTTTATTTTTGCATTGCTGTGAAATTCGTGACCTGTCACTGTATTGGTGATGAGTTCGTACGTTTCGCTTATAAATCTGGCGACATATTGATCTGGACTTACATGTTTTAGCCGGCGGAAGTATACGCTTGGAAGAGTTGTTCGAGATAATGATAGTCTAGCGGGAATCTGGCCGAGGTCACTTGCTTACTTTTTCATACTTTGCTGAATAACACGTCTCCGTTGGAGATTTGTGGCAAGTCAAAGAAGCAGTATTCGCTGATGAATCTTGGCGTTGGGGACGAGCTGCTGTGTGATAGCAATGACCGGTTCTCAAAAAGAGATGAACTGGAAGCCACTGGGTAAAAGCCATTGATCGAGTACAAAGAGTTGAAGCAGCGATCTGCTGCTGGGGGTCGATGAGAACGTGGAAAATTGTTTTGGAGAGAGAGAGAGAGAGAGAGAGAGAGAGAGAGAGAGAGAGAGTGTGTGTTCATGTACAGAAATAGTATTTCATTTACGAAAGGTATGTTTTCTGACACCTATTTAATACGCGCTCTCATGGACAAACAGAAGGAGAGCTAAGTTCGAAAAATAATTGTAATAGAAAGTAACAGATATGAAAAGAAATGAAGTGAATATACTGAGATGAAGCGGCTAGATAGATAGATAGATACATAGACAGATAGATACGTAATAAACAGATTAAACTAGATAGATAGATAGATAGATAGATAGATAGATAGATAGATGAGAAAATAAAAAGATAGATATCAGCGGAACAGCTAAATATAAACAGGCGGAGAGAAAGAAGACTGCACCGGAAAATATATATATATATCAAAATAATGACCAGAGACAACAGAAAAGGAATACGGATTTAAACAAACATAATTTCATGTTCAGCTTTGTTTAAATATCTGGGCCTCGGTTGCCTTTCGGACAACTCTTCGTCAGAGACCAGTCGTTGGAAACTTGATTATAACAGATTGATTCAGTCAGCTAAGTGGTATACCTGATACACACTCGGGCGATCATGTCGCGAAATGACATGACTTAAGTGGGCAGATGATTATCCCGTAGTAGGTTGCCATTGCTTTCTACGGTAGACTGATTGCCAGCCAAGGCTATAGAACCGAATCTATTCTATTATTTAACCCATAACTGGAGGGAAGAGACGGATGAATAC
>JBBBDQ010000927.1:2832500-2902500 GCA_037127315.1 Ascarosepion bandense | reverse complement strand
ACATACATATATATATATATATATATATATATATATATATTGATAGTGTGTGTGTGTGTCCGTTACCTATAGACTCCGAAACGGCTGAACCGATTTTCTTGAAAATTTACACAGTTGTACTATAAGTATCTGCGAGTGTTCTTAGCTAGGTTTTGTGTCGAGGTACCCCCGATAAATACCGAAAATCGATAATCGAAAAATCGGGTTATAGAAGGAGTGGTCCGATTTCTCTTTGAAACTATCATCAGACCTGTATTCCCAGCCTTCTCTTGTTCCTTTCTCTGACACCCCCTGTAATTGGTTCGTCTTTCTCTTTACACTCCTTCTATCTAATCTATTACTCTTATGTTACCGCCTTGCATGGGGTGAAAAGATAAAAAAAATAGGGGATAAAGTGGATCACCGCCTCCTATAGGATGAACTTTAAATAATTGATTGAGAACACCACTAGAAAACTACGTAAACTTAAAAAAATCGGCGCATATGCTAGATCTCAAAACGTTCCTAAACCGATCAAGCATAGAAATGAATACTACATGGGAACCTGTAATACGGAGTGCTAAAAAAAAATCATTAACATCAAAGATTGCAATATGAGCTCTGGTAAAAAAAAAAAAAGCTAGAGAAAATCATTAGCATCAGAGATAGCAATAGGTGCTCTGGTAAAAAATGATTACTGAGACATTAGATTTATAAATGCCAGAAATTTGTATGCTGATGTCCTCAAGGTGGATATAGACGTTAATTAGTTCCAGGGACTTGACCCAAAGAGTTGTGAGTTCAATACCTGGCTACAGCAGTGATGAACAAATAATTTAGAGAGTTAAGTAAAAGTGAGATAACGACATAGCTACCAGAAGTGGCATCACACATGTAATGAGAATGATGTGCCCCAGTCATCTTAATAAAGGGTACGGTTGAAAATCTTTATCACCTGAAGAAGGTAGAAGCGTACAACGGCTGAAACGTCATAAACATTGCAATAAAGACGAGAACAATGTAAATAGCGTAAATAGTAAATATAGACAAATACTTATGAATAAATATATCTAAATTTATTTATAAATGGAACTTTGTGTGTGTGTGTGTATGTGTGTGTGTGTGTGTGTGTCCGTTACCTATAGACTCGAAAACGGCTGAACCGATTTTCTTGAAAATTTACACAGTTGTACTATAAGTGTCTGCGAGTGTTCTTAGCTAGGTTTTGTGTCGAGGTACCCCCAATAAATATCGAAAATAGATAATCGAAAAATCGGGTTATAGAAGGAGTGGTCCGATTTTAATCAAATTTGATACACTCATAGACAAAGATATAAGAAAAGATATTCAGAATTTTCATGGTTGCAGTTCTTACAATCGTGCAGAAAATCGATAATATATATATATATATATATATATATATATATATATATATATATAAAAGGCAAGATATTTGTTTGTGTGTCTGTTTATCTGCTTGTATGTCTGTATTTTTTTCAGCTCTTTTTTTAGTTTTTGCTTCGGGTTTGGATCTAAGTAGGTATAATTGTAGTTCTTTGTCTCAACCATGATACCATTTATTCAGAGGACTTATTTAGCCTTCAAAATTCAGTTTACGACGAAAAAACTTATTTGATATCAATACCAAGAAATCAAAATTTGACTTACAACCATTCATTTTTCTTTCAGTCTACGTTTTCGCTTTAACGGGAAACAACTATTGCTTTTTAGTCTTTCGTGCCAACGTCCAAAGAGTCTGAGCTCCAGGACCATGGATTAGTTTTAAAGTTTTCATTACACCCGAGCAACGCAGGGATATACTGCTAGTAAATGTATATTTTCGCAGCAAACCTTTCTTTGAAATATTTTCTGTTGAATATGGTAGATGAGGAACATTTGATGATTTTTATATTTAGCTTTTCTAACATTTTTACATTTTCCTGTTTGGTGGGAGTAAGGGAATGAAAGAATTGTCCGTATTGTCCATTGTTCCAAGCGCCTTTGGTCACCTGTTTAAACGTTATCATTATTCAACTGTGGAAATGATGTGTCGACTGTTTAAAAAAAAATAGAAAGACACCTACTGGAAGCTCGAAATAAACGCTCCAAGTATTATTCAAACAGCACAAAAATGCATTTTAAAAAGTCAAACATGATCGGAAATTAACAACAGCTAAAAAAAAAATAAACCATCAAAAGAGTATATATATTCAGGATACAAGCTTGGGCGATCATGTCTCGAAAGAGACATGACTGACTGGTCAGAAGATTATCCCGCAGTAGGTTGCCATTGCTTTCTACAGTAGACTGGTTGCCGACCAAGGCTCTAGAACCCAATCTGTCCTGTTATTTAACCCATAACTGGAAGGAAGAGACTGATTAATACCTTTCCCAAGGGTATTTGCGCGTAAGTGAATGCAATGGATTCAGCTGGAATTCGAACTCGGTTCCCGATTTCTCGTTCCAATCCGATATCTAATGCACTGCAACGCACATACTATAGTACTATATAAAAAAGTTGGATAAATATGAATAAACTGAGACAGATACGAAAAGATTTAGGTATATAGATTGATTAGAGTATAAATATTGGACAATATAAAAATAATTGATTAGTCTGTACAAATATAAAGATGGCACACATTTGACATAGATATGAAGAGACCATAAATTAACACACATTTGAATTGTTGGCTATGAAAAGGCTAGATTCGATTAGCTCGATGTGAAGTAATGAAAACAGACATATTCTAAATGTCTATTGGTATAAACTAACAAAAGTTAAAATATAACAAAAGAGTTTAGTAGACAGATATAATACATTGGTATGAATGACTCGAACAAATATATAAGAAAAGCAACTAAAAAATAACGTCGATCTTTAGTCGTGTTAAGGAGCGAACAAGACTATGAGAATATAATTTGTTTTCTGCTTCATCGCTATTATGGAAAGCATTAACCGTTTACTAATATCACAGTTTCAGAGTTCCATGATTCTGTTAGTCTAATGGTTCCCGAGTTCCATGGTTCTCTTATTACAATGTTTCCTGAGTTCCATGGTTCTGTTAATCCAATGGTTCCCGAGTTCCATGGTTCTGTTATTACAATGTTTCCAGAGTACCATGATTCTGTTATTCTAATGTTTCCCGTGTTCCATGATTCTGTTAGTCCAATGCTTCCCGAACTCCATGTTTTATTTCACTGGTTCCCAAGTACCATGATTCTGTTAGTTCAATGGTTCCCGAGTTCCATGATTTTGTTAGTCCAATGGTTCCCGAGTGCCATGGTTTAGTCTAATGGTTCTCGAGTTTCATGATTCTGTTAGTCCAATGTTTTCCGAGTTCCATAATTCTGTTAGTCTCATGGTTCCCGTGTTCCATAATTCTTTTAGTTCAATGCTTATCGAGTGCCACGGTTCTGTTATTACAATGTTTCCGTATTCCATGATTCTGTTAGTCCAATGGTTCCCGAACTCCATGTTTTAGTCCAATGGTTCTCGAGTTCCATGATTCAGTTAGTCCAATGTTCCCCGAGTTCCATGATTCTGTTAGTCCAATGTTTCCCGAGTTCCATGATTCTGTTAGTCCAATGTTTCCCGAGTTCCATGATTCTGTTAGTCCAATGTTTCCCGAGTTCCATGATTCTGTTAGTCCAATGTTTCCCGAGTTCCATGATTCTGTTAGTCCAATGGTTCCCGAGTTTCATGATTCTGTTATTACAATGGTTCTCAAACTTTTATATCTAGGTCGCATTTTCAGGATGAAAATTTTCTCGCGTCTCAATAAAAATTACGTGATAAAAAGTGCATTTAAAATTAGTAGGGAGAGTAGTAAAGGAAGATAACGAAGGATTCAAAGTCAGGACATTATCATTGATAACTCTCGCCTCAAATTTGATGGCCTTAGTTACTATATTCTTAATACTTGATACAATAAAATGATCCCTCATAATATTTTAAATTTTGAAATCATATTTTTGCCATATCACTTTTTTTGAAGCTGTTTCTAAATCTTTGATTGTCTTTCAATCATTCTACCTGGTATCCCCTTCCGCCGTGCCTACGAGGCGCGCTGCACCGTTTGGGAACCACTGCATTAGACCCTTATCTTCTGGCTAAGAAATAGAAGGCTGACATAAGAAAAGGGCTGGATAAAAAACGAAATCTTTGTGAAATACCAAAGAAATTATAATCTGAAACGCCTAAAAAGGAACAAAGGTGCTAAGATTATTTTCCAAATAAATCGAATCCACATATATAAAACGTGCATGTAGCACTAGATCCCCTCCCCAATATCCATGTATCCGCCTGATCATTGTTATCCTATAAAAGTGTGAATAGAGAATTTTTTTTATTATTGAATTCATAATTGTTATCATATCACATATGGAGACTCTGACGACTTCTTTCATATTGAAACTTCAGTTTTTTATATATTTTTAACCTTTAGCTTTTTTTAAGCCTTAGGTTTTATTCTTACTATATATATATATATATATATAAATGAATTAATAGTACATTGCGACACAAAAATTTCTATGTATCGAGATTTCTATCTCTTCATCAGGCAATGTTGATTGTTGGTTGTTAAAATTATTTACATTTCAATACAAAAAAACAAAAACAAAACAAAACAAAATAATCGGTTTGCTATTTATGTATGTGGGAAGATATAAAATGTATGTGTGTGTTCTTTTTAACTAATGAAAATAAAATAAATGCCAGGGAACTCAGAACCGTAAAACCTTGCGTCCTCTTTACCTGGATTTATATACATATATATATATATTTTTATTTTATTTTACTAAATTACTTTAATCCGAAACGGAAAAGTAGGAAGGTAAATTCCAAGAACCTGATCCGAATTAATATTAAAAATTTTAATATTAAAAAATAATACAGGAGGAGAGCTCAGTGTAATTAAAATTACAGAGATAATATAAAGTAAATTTTTTTAAAAAACCAAAATAGACTGATTTTCAAAATATTTTTTTGTGACGTATATTTCCCAAATCTTAACCGTTATTTATTTTTTTATATATTTTTTTATTTTTGATTTCTTTATCTTTTTGATTTTTTTATTTCTATTTTTAATCTTATTTTTATCCTCATTTTGAATATAGACCTACTGTTGCTGAGGAGACGTGAGATCTCTGTTTGGGATTTCATGTTGAAATGTTCATTCAACATTTTTGTATTTTGAAAATTTATTTTAATATATATATATATATATATATTGTAAAGTCATTTTTATAAACTGACTTTGTAAAATCACAGATACAATGATAATAAGACCTTCGAACAATACTGTATCAGGTACATATTCTTTTAAACGTTAATGATATTTAGCTGCCTCCCTACTGAGTCGGAATGTGGCACAAGGCTTTTTTTAAAGTAGCAAATCCGAGCCCTCAAAATCGGGCAAAAATTTATTCTATTTTTCCCCAGGTAAGACTCTGCCCTTCGGAGGAGCCTCGTCTGCGTTCCAACAAAGTCAGATTAGCATTTTTCTAGACGGGGCTCCCGAATTCTTATTCCACACACACACACACACACACACACACACACACACACACACACACACACACATATATATATATATATATTGTTTTTACATGTCACGTGATTCCAGTAGCACGATACCTCAAATTACTTCAAGACGAAGTCGACTGTGTTGGTCCTCTGGCGATCCCTGTCCAAACCAATTGTTGGCAGCAACGCTCTTCTCCTATCTGACACATCCCCTTTGTGATAACTTCCTCTGGAGTCTATGTTTTTTTTCAGCTTCGGTTCAATATTTAGAAATTCTTTTGCTATTCTTTTTCTCTTAGCAAACCCTAAAAATGCTTGTAACTTTGTTACGTTTATTAAGGCGGGCGTGTCTTTTATTGCGTCGTCTAACATTGGCATCGATAATTTGTCCTAGATATTTAATTCTAGACATAAACAATTCCCATTTTTCTTCATTGATCTTAAAACCGTATTCTTTAATTCTCTCAAATACTTTTTACATCTTCCGGATATTGCTTTCGAGTTTCACTATTAATAAGTTCATCGTGTAAATATCCTTGTGCACAATCCAAAGCGGAATAGTATCCATAATCTGTTGGAATATGCTTGGTGCTACCTGTATAACGAAAGAAACCCGTTTAAATTTGTATAGTCTTCTATGAGTGTTAACGGTTATTAGTTTTGAGCACTCTTCGTCTACTAGTATATGTAAGTGCCAGACAGGTATAATTAAAAAAAAATTACCACCATTTAATATGGTAAAAATTTCCTCTGGACTTGGTAACAAGTAGTTGCATTGTTTCAAATTTTCATTTAACTCCGTTGTAAAATCAGCACATACGCGGATTTTATTTTTTTTTACGTAAACTTTTGCTGATGCCTATTCGGAATTGTCTATTTTTGAGATAACATCTAACTTTTCCAGTATTTCGAATTCCTTATTAATTGGTTCTAAAGATGCAAAAGTACATTTCTTTTTGGCTTAAATGCCGGTGTTACATTCTCTTTTATTTCAAATTTAGCTTTTACTAGCAGCATAGCCCGGCGTTACTCGGGTGTAATGAAAGCTTTAAAACTAATCCATGGTCCTGGGACTCAGAATTCAGCAAAAAGAATATTTGAAATAATAAAATAATAGCGACAATTTACCAATCGCACCTAGTATATATATATATATATATATATATATATACATACATACATACACACACACATATATATAATAAAATAATAGCGACAATTTACCAATCGCACCTAGTATATATATATATATATATATATATATATATATATATACTAGCAGTATAGACCGGCGTTGCTCGGGTGTAATGAAAGCTTTAAAACTAATCCATGGTCCTGGGGCTCAGACATTTTGGACGTTGGCACGAAAGACTAAAAAGCAATAGTTGTTTCCAGTCAAAGCGAAACCGTAGATTGAAAGAAAAACGAATGGATGTAAGTCAAATTATGATTTCCGGTATCGATGTCAATAATTTTTCCGTCCCGAACTGAATTTTTAATGCTAAATAAGTCCTCTGATTAAATGGTATCATGGCTGAGACTAAGAACTACAATTATATCTACTTAGAGCAAAACACGATGCAAAAATCAAAATAAAAGGGCTGAAAACCTGATTTTGATCAGACCCGATAGGATATCGGTGTATCGATTTCTAGTATTGGAGTCAAATAAGTCATCCAAGGATAAACTAACCTAAGTAAGTTCATGAAAACTTATCGTACCTATCGGGAGTAAAATCTGAGAAAATGAGTCATATTGTTGGTTGAATATTGGTTTTGACCAGATTCGATCAAACATCGGGGGTATCAATTTTCGATATCGGGGAAAATGAGTCATCTGAAAAGATCTGCTAATGTTTGAGACTAAGAACTATAATTTTACCAAGTTAGAACAAATTCTGCAGCAAGAACCATGACAAAAGGGCTGAAATCCTGATCTTGATTAGCCCTGATCGAATATCGAGGTACCAGTTTCCAATACTGGGGAGAAATCGGGAAAAAATAAGTAGCCCATGACCTGACCGGCAGGTTACAAAATATTTGTGTGAAGTTTGGTGAGAATCGAATAAAAATTGTGGATTTGTATAAAGGATATACGGACAGACAGATAGACAGACACACACAAAACATCTTGCCTTTTATGTATGTAGATTTTTCTGCATGTCTCTAGACCTTCTGAAAAAACTTCTGAAAAACTCGTTTTCAATTCTTTTTTCTTAATTTCTCGGTTGCCGTATTAACACTGGAGGTAACAATATTTATTCTGCTGAAAAAAGAGTCAAGTGAAAAGTCCACAAGATCAAATAATGCAATCTGTTCCAAATAAATTATCAGTAATCTTTAATACAAACAAAACCACTTTTTTGGTTTTTCTAATAAAAGAAATTTTGCAGGTGAATTCACTCAAAACGTTCAATCTCTTTCCTCAAATTCCATGCGCATCTTTATTAGAAGTCAATAAACTGGGTTTACCCATTTTTCTCTAAGTTTGTTCAAATTCCATTTGAATTCATTGCATTCACTTACGCACACATACCCTTGGGAAAGGTATTAATCCGTCTCTTCCTTCCAGTTATGGGTTAAATAACAGGACAGATTGGGTTCTATAGCCTTGGCTGGCAACCAGTCTACCGCAGAAAACAATGGCAACCTACTGCAGGGTAATCTTCTGATTAATCTTTCGAAACATGATCGCCCAAGCGTGTTTCACGTATGGCATTTAACTGACTGACTGACCGTTCATTTATGATACTGATATCAGATCCTGTATCCAGTTGTAATTTTACTTTAACATTATCAATTTCCGCAAAAAGTTTCCTCTTTTGAGTTGTTTCAAACTCAGTTAAAGCATCTTCGAAGTCTTGTTAAATTTTTCTTTATGCTTTTTGTTTTTACTGCATCTATTTATCATGTTCACATACGTTTTATTTTTCCTCCATTTCTTTTTGTATCTGCAACAAATGCTTCTGCGTCCGCAACCCTACACCCTTCCCACATTCGTAGGATTTTTTCTTCTGAAAAACAAAACAAAACCAAAAAACAATTTCCCTTGAAATGCTTACCTGCGCAACCATCGCAAGTATTAGGTATTGAGGCGTTGGCTATTGTCTTTTTTTACTGTTCTTTTAGGAGTTAAAATCTCTATAGTCTTTTTCATAGATGATCAGACGCTATGTACTCGTGAAATGTCTGTTTCCTCGATCTTTGCAGTATAGAGTTTTATATTTATAAATATATATATTTATATATATATATATATATATATATATATATATATATATATATATATATATATATATAACGGAAATTAACGAAGATTAACGAAACTTGGTTATAAACAACCGACAATTTGAAATGATTTGTTTGAACATTATTTTGGATCGATACTCATATTTAAGTAGATATTCTGTTTTTAAAAAAACAATATTATATATTTATATTTACTGGCCTGATTATTTACGATAAATGTTTATTACGAAAATGTGTGTCATTCGGCAAGATTCGAACCTATATTTTTATATAGGCTTGATTAAAACCTCCTTTTTGACTGGAGGTCATTCGTGGTCGAGAGGTCTAAGACGTTGCTAGTTCAAATGGTAGATTCCCCTATGTGGTTAAGGTCACAGGTTCGAATCCTGCCGAATGATACACTTTTTGGAATCAAAATTTATCGTAAACAGACCAGTAGATATAAATATATAATACTGCTTAATTAAAAACAGCACACCTACTTAAATATGAGTATCGATCAACAATAATGTTCAAACAAATCATTTCATATATATATATATATATATATATATATATGAAGCGTTTTAAGTAGTGAATACTAACTTATATCTAACGGTGAAGAAAAAGGTACGCAATACTATGTAGATTTTGAATAAATATAGAAATAATAAAACATAAATATCTTTTCTACACAATTTTCCCCCCTATGCTAAGAAACGTTAAACTGAATAATTTTTTTATAAATATAATCCAGTCTGACATCACCTGACCATAAGGAAGGGACTCGAGTATTTATATTTTATTAGTCTCACACACACACACACACACACACACACACACACACACACACACACACACACACGTGTTTATGGTAAAAGCATAGTTGACTGCAACACCTGCTTATTAGTACCTCGTCTGCTTGATGTGTTGCACTTTACTGTGTTATTATTACTATATATAACCATCCACATACAAACCTTTTTCGCTGTATCACTGCTAGTCAGGGTGGTTAGACATCCGATTGTTTCCAGCCGGGATCGTTCACAGAGTCTACCCCTAAGCCATCGGCGCACAGACGAGAGAGGAGTAGATTTAAACTTGTTATATATCCGCGTTTTATTCACACGCCAGCAGCCAAGATATCTCAATTCGTATAGGTAATTATGTAAAATCCGTAGACGGAAAGGATAGTCCAAAAAGATCATAGCATTTGTAATTTGCAGTCTGATGAGATGGCTACTAAAAACTTATAAATTATAGATTTTCCTTAATAAATATATATATATATATATATATATATATATATATATATATATATATATTATGGATCATTAATTTATTGAAAATTTTTGTAGAAACAGTTTAAGAGGCGTCACTACCGGATGTAGTCTATCGTCATACCCAGGACAGTTCTTCTTCTGTGAGGAGATTGTCTAGCGTGCATTGTCATAAAGGAGGACTGATATTGTGTAACAGCATTATTTTTACTTTTGTTTTTAAGAATAAAATGCTCTTGTCTCTTTGATACATTGCTTGGCTTTTGAAAGACAGCTTTTGCGCCTCAGGATTTCGAGGTCATACATTTCGTCCTAAGGATTTCGAGATCACATATTTCGTCCTAAGGATTTCGAGGTCACCCATTTCGTCCTCCTCAGTTAAGACATATCCCTGATATTTTAATTTTCGCCCTTGCTTGATTTTGAAATCTCCGACATACAACATACAATTCCTGAGGCGGAAAACATAACTGTAGTTCATATAAAATTCATAGACGGCTGTCTGCTTACTTTTGCATAATTGCACGTTCATATGCAGAGAAAGATTAGCCACGTGAACACGTGTATAGTAATGAAAGAGATACAAAGTTGTTTTTGTAATTTTCTGAATGCAAAACTGCTAATACATATTATCGTTTTTTTTATGTATATAATAATTATTATTGCTACAAAGGCAGACGGCTGTATGCTGAGTTCTTCATATGTAAAGAAGTGGCCACATCATGAGAGGATAGAGAAAAGATTACATTAAACAGAAATGTTATAAGGATGCAGTTGGGTGTTTATGATAAAGAAAATAATTAGAACTCAGACGATGGAAAGTGTTCGTGTCCGAAAGAACAAAACGAAGGCAGTAACAAATCGCGAATACATGTTATAAAGTAGAATAAAAGAGAATAGAAAAAAAGTCTCAAAAATAACTGCAAGCGAAATTAGCTATGAACGAAGCCTTGAAAAGCTCCGATAACGAATAAAAAATGTATTGGAGATATCGAAACAATGGGATAGTGAACTGCGGGAATTCTACAAGAAGAAAATAATAATAATGATAATAATAATAATAATAATAATAATAATAATAATAATAATAATATATATATATATATATATATATATATACATATATATATATATATATAAGAGATATGTCAAGCCGTAAACAAAAAAAAAACAAAAAAACAAAAACAAAAACACGAAAAACGAAGGAAAGGAAAGGGAGATAACTATTGATGGTTTATTCGTATACACAGCGGGATAATAAATATGGCGTTATCTCATTAAATGATGGGACTTAGTATGAAAGTAACACTGAAACATATAACAATGGTGTCGATGTTTTCGGTGAGATGTAATTTAAATTCTTTCGACGATGGTCGATTTTACTGGTTTCAACATTCAATCTGCGAAGATATTGTTTAGCTTTATTCCGATAAGCGACATTATTAATATGTCTTCTTCACTACATCAACAGCATCACTTATTGAGAAATATCGTCTGGTCTGACGAAGGAAATATAGAACTATTTGTCCATCATTGACCATCGTTTATATTTCTCTTCTAGAAAAAAAAATGGGGCGGCTTTAAGTGGAAGAACATCGTACCAGCCGTGAAGCACAGCGGTGTCAGTCTTTTATTGTGTTTGTGTTTTTTTTACAAGAGAGGCTAGGGTATTTTAAGGTACCGAGAAAAAGAAAAATTGTGTGGATATATTGAAGTAGCATCACCCAGAAAGTTAAGGCGCGCTGGCAAATGGCTCTTCCAAATGAATAATGTTTTCAATCTACTTATATTGTTGTGGCAAAATGAATTAAAAACAAGGAAATTAGGGTCAATCTGTTCATGCCTTAATGTGTCAGGTGGGGATTATCATCTTTCAGTTGCGTCTCTGTCCTCGTGCAGAGTGCGACTCCGTTGTATCTCTGTCCGAGGACAGATATGAATCTGAGAAAAAATTATACTGAGAAGTGCCTGGACCCGGGAATAGTGTTCCAAGGCTGCACCACCTCATTCATCGAAGGTGTGGAATAGTGGACGCCACCGAGGCCAGCATGATTGACGGTTGCAATTTTTGGCCCTTGCCTGTTCGCACGCGTTCAGGCTCTGTACATTAACCCTCTGCACATCCACATCTTAGTGGGTGGGGACGAGGTAAATATCCTTGATTTCAGTCTGATAGCAAATATGTGGGTAGAATTTTTAAAAAATCTTTATAAACAAGAAATACTACAAACATTTCTCTAAGTAGGAATGTATTAAAATTCTAAATGTTATTATTAGAATCCTGTGAAAAGCAGCCTAAATCTTGTGGCCCATATTAAACAATTTAAGCAATTAATTTAAAGACTACGTTACTAAAGAGTCCAAATGCGTCTTAGAATCCTTATAACTGACAAATTATTTTTTTTTACCTCCAGCCTCTCTCTTTTAGGTGGCATGTAGCAGGTCCCTCATGCTTTATCGCTATTTCAATAGAAATAGCAATCTTTGATTCTGCCGGTTATAACCTTCACCGCTAGGACCCACTATGCTACTCACATTGTAGTAAACCACCCATAATCACTCCTTAATCCATTGGTGGGAAGTAAGTTCCAATCGAACCACTACTTTGCGGAGCTAACTCCCAAGAGGTTATTTCTCCGATCACTAGAATCTGAACTTGTTCAAATTTAAGGTTAACTGTTATGTTTCCTTCCTGTGCGCATAAGTTTTCTGTTTCCGTAACCTTTTATCCAGAGTGATCCCTGGGCTTTGTACAGGGTGAACCTACCCTAAGAAATGGTAGTTTGTAAAAATTAAAAATTTTTAACGGTTATATTAAAATATATATTTTAGACTTAAAAACACTTAATATTCTGCCATTTTCTTTTAAACAATATAACTCTTAATGGATATGTTTAAAATGCACGATGAAGACGTAAAAACATGGTATTCAGAAGTTTTGATGTAAAACAATAAAGAACCCATTTAACCAATATGCTCGAAAAGCAAGTGGAAATGTAAAGCTTAGAGCAGGCTGATGGATTTCTGCAACCTGGGAGGGCAGTTCAAAACTTTGTATTATTCGCGCGATCTATTTCGAACATTCATGAGTCTATCAAGTCAACCATCCCGGGACGTCATCTAGATTTGAAGGTCATTAAGGTAGCATTGTCTGTTATAATACAGCTGGTAATGTATGTGGTTGCTGGGCGATCAGTCCGTCTTGCGGCATGGTTTGGTGTCCAGAGCGGTATATCACACGCAGTTTCTTGTTTTGCTCACCAGCAGTGTCTCGCATTCAGATAAGATTGTCAAAATATCCTGTCCATAGAGCTGTTATTTAGTAGGATGATGTCTTCAAGAGATATTAAGTATAGTTCTCAGCATTCGAGTGTAAGTTCCAGAAAGCTCAGACTCTGCAAAATGTTGGCAGATATTGGCTATGCAGACGACCAGGCTATCACTGCATACATCATTACCAATGTCACAGTTCTCTTATATCATCTAGAAAATGCTTTCAACCATGTTGGACTCTATGTCAATGCCTCTAAAACTGAACTGATAGGCTTTCACCAGAGGTTCATCTGAGAAAAGGTTAACTCTAATTTCAGACCATCGCTAACTTGCAGCCATACTTAATCACGAGAAAGGATTCAAGCGAAAGAACCTAAGGATAATCCCAAAAGGCAGTCTGGCATTCTGGCAAATCGGTACAAATATTTGCATTTGTATATATATATATATATATATATATATATATATATATATATATAGATAGATAGATAGATAGATAGATAGATATGAAGAAATGCTGCCTATATATATATATATATATATATAGGCAGCATTTCTTCATATCTATATATATATATATATATATATATAGATAGATAGATAGATAGATATGAAGAAATGCTGCCTATATATATATATATATATATATATATATATATATAGTGTAACAAAGTTATAGAACAGATAGGTCTTTTACCCACTGTTCATTCATTTACTTTTATAAAGAGAACTTGATACAACGTAGAGCATTATTTTGTAATGGTTGTTACAATGGTTTATAAATTCATTGTATCACTGCACAAAAATTTTCGCGTTTCGAAACTGCTACATGCGTTTCTCATCGGGTGATAAGTTGAAATGAAAATTAAATAGTGAAAACGGTTTATTTATGGTGATATGATGTTTAAGTGAATGTGGGGTGGGAGTTTAGTCTGATTTAGTCGGCCGTATTGTAGCCCTAGGGATATAGTCTTGGGTTAGGAGAGGTAGCTTAGTTTAAGACAGGTTCCTTATTTATTACACCACATATTACTCGGACTTAACCGAGGACGAATATAATATAATAATGGCCGCCAAAACAACTGTTCTTATCCATAATCAAGAACAATGGATAAAAAATAACTGTTAACCAATTTGATATTACAATGGGTGCGTTAGACTCTGCAGAGTCTTCCGCTCTCATTGGCTTATTTGCACTATACAATCTTACTGCACACCATGACATAAACACACAAGACATAGGGCTATACAGACACGACGGTCTCATGCTAGTAAAAAATTCCACACATTTTCAAACAGACAAAATTAAAAAAAACTTATCCACAGAGAATTTATTCTATCTATCTATCTATCTATCTATCTATCTATCTATCTATCTATCTATCTATCTAATAGTCGCTTATATTAGAGTGGATGCAGAAAAGTTTTCTGCCAGACTATGAAGGATGATCAAGATTCATGAAACATAATCGTGCTTTAATATATTAATTCTGTAGTCCTTTGTTAAGTTTCAAGTGCTAATTTAGATGCTGGATAGCCATTAAGTTTTTTTCTTACTCTATTGAAATGTTTAATTGCCTAACCTACACTTTTTAAATATTTATCAAGAACTCTGACCGTTTACGAAGTCTATTTAAGATTAGTGCAGCTATCTTAGAAAATAATTTCTCATAAATGTGTGTTGCCTATTGATTTCGTTACAGAAGATCCCGGTCATTGATTGTCGTCAGCAATACTCATTTTACGTATAAACAGCAGAAACAAAAGAAAATTTAGAAAAGTCGAAAAACTTCCAGAATAAATCCTTAAGAAATTTTGAATGGATTTTCTTCCATTTCTAGTCATTTTCTTCCAAAGAACTTAGAATTAGATAAAAATTAGATAAAAATTAGATAAAAATTGGATAACAATTAGGTAAAAATTAGATAAAAATTAGATAAAAACAGTGGAAATGAAAAGCTAAATTTTGAAGAAAAAAATGTATTTTTTCTAATTATTTTTTCTGTTTTGCTATTAAGATAACAAATGAGTTAACGTATTTGAGAAAATTAATCGAATTGTTTGGAGAAAAAGCAAAGGCAAATATGTGAAATATGAATGAAATCAAGCTACAATCTTAAGTAGTTTATTTGTTTACACTTATCATCGAAGCGGATTGCTAATCAATACGTTTTAATCAATAGTTTCAGAAAGAAATAACATTTCGACGTTTTCAATAACTCCTATTTTTTTTTTCAAGCGGGACTCACGTTAAGATACACTTGTGAAAATAATGCCACTGAACAAATTGTTCCATACAAGTAGCTATTTTCCCTCATTTTTTCTTTCTCATTTTCTTTATCGCTTGCTGCAGTTACCAAGAAACGTCATCAAACGTTTGGCAAACGGAACGTGATGTGTGCAAAATTTGCCAGCGTCTCGTGATTACCATTTCATTGGCTATTTGTATTCATATTGATTTGGTTTTGTTTTCGGACAAATTCAATCGCGAGAAATATTTATTTGTTTGGTATTTTTTGAGGCAGCACTGTTGGCAGTTATTAAATTAAATGGCTCGCCTTTTGAAACCACTTTGTGCTAAACACAAAAGAGGGTGGATTCTGAGAAACGGCAAGAAAGAGAATGACGGAGAGAAAAAAAAGAGAGGGAGAGGCGGAGAGTCACGTCGCTATGGAACAGAAAAAATCTCCTTGCTGACCCGTTACTATTGAAATGAGTTCGAACCTTACTGTGTGCTCTATATTTGTTTTCTTGTGTCAGACTAAATTAAACGTAGTAAATACAATGGATTCCGGTTAAAAGGGGCATTGATTACAAAGAATCTCCGCTTAAAAGGAACAATCTAGCAAGAAAATTACACATGTAATATTTTTTCTTTATATGTATATTCATTTGGAAGTAATAGCCGCTTATTTGGACCAAACTTTGTGCTTGCAATGTATTCCACTGCAAGGATATCCGCTCAATCAATCTTAAATGTATTTTTGCTGGTCCCTATGCAATTGTGATGCGTCTCCCTCACTATCCTCCTTTTCTCTTTCTTTTTCTATACCTGTTTATCTATCTATCTATCTATCTATCTATCTATCTATCTATCTATCTATCTATCTATCTATCTCAGTCTGTTCAGATCTATCTATCTATCTATCTATCTATCTATCTATCTATCTATCTATCTATCTATCTATCACACAATGACAGTAACAAGTGCGATCATCATTGGGTGCATGGACGTCTAGATCTATGATGCGCTGAGTTGAGTTTGACAAATAACAATTTCACCCTGCCAAGTTAGATAGGTGAATTATATTATTACAATTATCAAAATTCACACACACACACACACACACACACACACACACACACACACACACACACACACACACACACACACACACATATATATATTTTTCTTAATATTATAATAAATTTTGTTTAAATTGTACATGACAGAAATCAATCAATAAATACGCAATATATATTTATGTTTGTGTATGTGTGTGTGTGTGTGTGTGTGTGTGTGTGTGTGTGTGTGTGTGTGTGTGTGATAAATGGTTTGTATAAAACTTTTGTCAAATATATATTAGACCATTTTTCATTATTGTTGTTGGGAAATATAAGGGAGAATCACCTATACAAAAACCATTAGTCAATAATAAATAAAACGAAATAAACATGACAATTCGAAGTGCTTTCTCGATAAATTAAAAATACGTCCCTTTTCAGAAAAATGTATTACGTTACAACATAAATATCTGACAATTAATTTATAACAATGTATAACTAATTTAGTAAATGCAATCTATTAATTGTTCATAATAATATAACAAGTGATAATATATTAAATATTCGTAATGTCAATTCGCTACGTAACACTTATTAAAAATAACAATAGGTATATATATATATATATATATATATATATATATCTCAGTAAAAATACAGGAGAAGATTAGTAAATAATGCCAATGGATTTTTGTAATATTAGGTCAAGTATTAAAACTGATCCAACAAAGAGCTCGATATAAATTTAATTTACAGGGCAGATATTCATTTATTTAATCTATAAATTCAGATTTACATTTGGGAAATAGCTATTTAGACATGCCTACAAGAGACATGCATTATTCAACATTAGTCTGCTTGTGTGACATGGTGCAGAATCATGTTGCAAGGCATATAGTCTTTCAGCAGTTACCATCTTGACGCAGGGCAGCACTACCTCTTCAACGCATTTGATGTAGACCTCCGTGTTGAGTATGAGACCCTGTGGACAAATGAATGGAAGAATTAAGTTGCTATCTCGAGTGATCACTTCAGACACTTTCCTAATCATCATTAGACTCATCTAAATCTTTTCAGATCCTCTGTACTGTTCTCAGATTGACATAGAGTTTCCAATGCGACTGTTTCCGAATTTCAGTCGGAGTGAATTCGGTCATGGTGCTCTTTTTCAAAAACAGACCGTGCCCAACTGACCCTACTATACTGTGCAGTCGACAAAATAAAAAAACAAACAAACAACGTACACGCGCGAAATTAAAAATATAAAATGATAATACTTTATCCATTGCACCCTGCATATATAGTGGACTCTCTCGTCGCAGACGGTAAATACTAGCCCAGTAAAATAAAGACGTACTCGTTTTTTTTATAGACACGCATATGTTTCCCAAGATCTGCATATGTTTTACAATCTTTTCGACAGATGAAACATGTTGTTGAGCTCCTTTGTTCGAGTGTTTCACAATTACTCGCCGCACGTTCCTGCGGTTTTTTTAAAATCATTTCACCCCGAGCAAGGCGGAAACGCCACTGATGTGCAGGGGGTTACGTAAATGTAAAAAGATTAATTAGAAAAGAGTGAGGAGTACAAACTAGTTAGAAAGGAACAATAGAAAGCTGAGAAAGCAAGTGCGATGACAGATACATAGGTGGAGAGAAAGGGAAGGTTATAAGGGGGTGGGGAGAGAGCTAGAGTCCAGTGGTTAGTAGATGAGTATTGACTTTGCATTTAAATTTCTGGAGGTTGTAGCCGTCAGGAAAGCAAGAATACGGGAGCGAGTTCCACAGGCGAGGAAGCTGCAGCAGTAGAATTGTCGTCTGCATTTGGCTAACCTGACTGTGAATGGGTGGGACCCAGTTGCCAGTCTGGTTGCACGAGTAAACACCTGTTGAGGAGGCATCAGTGACTTAAGCTCATCCAAGCAGAAGCCATGAAAGTATTTATAGAACAGACAAAGGGAGGCCACATTTCGACGATGGGGAAGTGGCTGCAGTCGAGTCGCCAGATCAGTACCTATCACATTACAGACTCTCCTTTGGAGCTTGTCAAGAACACTGCGGAGAACCGCAGGGGCACCTGACCATAAATGGCAGCAGTACTCCATGCACGGACGGATGGTTGACTTGTATATATGCAGGATGGATTCAGGTGGAAAAAACATCCTGGATCGACATAGTGACCCAACCTTCTTAGCAGTAGATTTTGCTATGGATTCAATATAGTGGTTCCATTTGAGGTCTGAGGACAGGGTAAGTCCGAGGAGGCGTAGTGTATTACTCTCAGGGAGAATCACTTGGTCCATGCTTATGGGAGGAAGAAGAGGTTGCCTGTAATGGTTGACAGACAACAGCTTGGTCTTAGATGAATTGAAGTTGACAAGCCACTTCTTGCCCCAGTTCACCACAGAGTGTAGATCCCGGTCAAGGTCAGCAGCGAGATTATATCTGTCCGCCACGACAGGTTTCTTACTGGAGCGGGAGTATATTGTAGTGTCATCTGCGTAGCAATACGTACTTTACTTCATGTGACAAAGCCACAGTGGCAGGTAAAGCTGTCACTGAGCGGAGTATTATATTGCCAACTTTCCTTAACCGTGTCCAGCTAAAATTATTCCTTATTAATCGACATAGCTGCTTCACTGTGGTTAAACTGTCAGCAAGCTAGTTTCGCAGACCTTTGCTACTGCAGAAAGCTTGTTTCTTATTGAGTATCTTACTTTTATTAACCTTTGGCCAGACTAAGCTATTCCCTGGTATTGAGCAAAAAGAAGAGATAACGTATTTAAGGCACAGAAAGGACGTTGATCAGGCAATAAAAGTGGTGCATCACCGTGGAGAAATTTACGGTAAGTTAGTATCACTGACTATCATAACATTAATAAGTTCGATCCACACTGGGCGGCATGAAGGTCTAGTACGGAAACACACTGAGTTAGTTAAGGATTTATTACGTGAACTTTCGAGCCCAGATCAATTTCAGCGTTACGAATGCTGATTTTTAAGGTAAGTGGCCTGCTATATAGCCTTCGACTTCACTAATGAAGTAAATATCAAGAAAGTCAACAACAGAGATTAAAAAGAGAAAGAGAGAATGTGCGAGCAAGAGAGAGAGAGAGAAAGCAATAGAGAGAAATCGAGAGAAAGAGAGCGAAAGAAAGAGAGACCGAGAAAGAAAAGAGTGAGAGATCGAGATCTAGAGAATAAGAGGAAGAGAGAGAGACAGAGACAGACAGACAGACAGAGAGAACTCATGCAGTAGAGAGATAGAGAGAGCGCGCGACTGAGAGAGAGAGAGAGTTAGCAAGAGATCGAGATAGAAACCGAGAGATCGTGATCGAGAGAGAAAGAGAGATAGAGAGAAAGAAAGAATTAGAAAGAGTGATAGAGAAAGAGCGAGAGATCGAGAGTGATTGAGAGAGTGATAGTGATAGAGAAAGAGAGAACGAGAGATAGAGAAATCGTGAGAAAGTGGGAGACGAAGAGAGAGAGAGCGAGAGAGAACGAAAAAGTGAGAGAGAGCGAGCGAGAGAGAGAGAGAGCGAGAAAGAGAGAGATAGAGAGAGTGAGAAGGAGATGTTCTGCACAACTAAGACGTGCAGATGACTGGACAGACAAAACGTGTTTGGTAAAATTCTATCAATTTTTAGTCTAAGATATCAGGACAAATTCTTTTTAAATGCGGAAATCAACTGTTTGAACAGAACATAAAAATTGACTAAATACGGCTTTGTCCAACGTCGTAGACACACCTGCTATTATTGTTCAAGCTAAATTTTCGAAGAAAAGAAAATTAGGTCTACGAGTAAAGTGAATCTGCTTTTGTGTGGCGTTGTCAGTCAAGATTGTTTTATCAATCATAATAAAGCAGATTACCGCATCCAATAGGATGTGTTGTGGTGCAGTGAATATCGACTCAGAACGACATATCGGGGAGCCGAGTTCGAATCCCAGTTGAATTCCTTGCATTCACTCATGCACAAATACCCTTGGGAAAGGTATTGACCCGTCTCTTCCCTCCAGTTATGGGTTAAATAATAGGACAGATTTGGTTCTATAGCCTTGGCTGGCAAACAGTCTACCACAGAAAGCAATGGCAACCTACTGCTGGATTTCGAGGCATGATCGCCCAAAACGTGTATCACGTATGGCACTTAACTGACTGACCGTATCCAATAACACAGATGCTACATATCAGATCGTTCCACCCCAGTAGTATCTGGTATCTTTCTTAGGAGATCAATATATGTGTAGGGGTTGTCATGGATAGCGGCACTGAATGAGCCGAGTTCGAAGTCCGTTAAAGTCACTCACGTGCAAATAACATTTTGAAATGGATGAATGCATAATTTATCCCCGACCTATGGGCTAAATATTAGGATTGAATCTTTTAGAAATTATCTACAAAAATATCAATGCAATATTCATTCGTAAGAAAAAAGATTTTTGACTTTAAATAACCCATAAAGTGTTCATAATCTCTAAAAAACGAATCAATCAATCGTTGAATATGAAGTTATTTCAAATTTCTTCAATACTTTTCAGCATTCTAGCTGATTTAGTAGTTATTTATACTAAAGTTCAGCTGATATAAAGCTTGAGAGCCACTCAAGCTAGTTAAAACGGTTATGATGAATGCGGTGCGTGATATGAATGTAACATGATGCAGAAAGAAATGAAGATAAGGAGGATAAATAATAAATGATCCTTGATCACAAGAGGGTATGATTTTAATGTTCAGGTAAGCATTCACGTCGGAGTCTGTTCCACTAGGTGGTAGTTCCTAAGGAAAATATGTCTTGAATGAAACTCTCTCTACATTTGGAATAAGGTGGAAATGATGGTGATTCGATTCCGTGGAAGTAGCACGGCCTGTCCTATCTGTAAATGTCTTAACTGATAGAAATAAAGAATAGGGCTCTTCAGAACGTTTGCCATTGAAATAGCGGTAGCTAGGTTTGCAGCGTTGCGTCCGTGGGGAAGAGCTGGAGAGTGAAGAATAAAAAGAAATCCTCCATAAAACCGCGTAAGATATTTTGAACTCTATCGAAGTTAGAAAGTGTAGATTGCACAGCTCTAACGGAGATATCACAGCAGTGACCCATTTGGGACCTAACCGGGCTCTTGCAAAGATTGAGCATTGCGAAAGAAGTTAGCTAATGCTGTCATATTAATGATTTTTGTTATCTGTCTCCATTCTTCCATCGTCTTCGCAAGCCTCTTCAAAAATGATGGACTACAATTTTACCTTGATGGTTACACATCAGTTTCTTAAAAATTAATGTCTCCCCATGCAAGGCAGTAAAACTTCTAAGACACAAGGAGTTATAGGGTGCGGAAGAATTAGGATCAGAAACATTGATAATGAGCGGAAAGAGAAAAGAGTACTCAGGGAGGACAGCAGATAGTGATTTACATGCAGTTAAATTTTTGTAGATTAAAGTTGGCTGGAAAGCATGGAGCCGGAAGGGAGTTTCACAATCGAGAAGTGTGAGGAAGAAACCATTACCATAGAACATACGGCTACATCTAACTGTAAGTTAATGAGATCTTGAAGCCACTCTAGTACTGCATCTAAATTGAAAATATCTAGTTACAATAGCGAAAAGATAATTCAAACAGTTACCATGAAAATATTTATAGAAAAGACACAGAGAGTCAAACTTGCAGCGGTGGGAAAGTGACTGGTGATGCCAGGTCAGGACCGATAATATTGCTGAGTGTTCTTTGGATTTTATCAAAGAGCTCAAGGTAAATAACATCTATTCAGTTAACGTTCAGTTGTTTCTCTCCTTTATTTACTTTTGTCAGATTTCACGCTGGTTTCTCCTTGAACAACCATACCTTCGATCACGTATCCCGCATCTCGTAATTAGTTTCATAGGTGCAAAACAAAACCAATAGACGCACCGACCTCAGCTCGTAGCTGAGGTCGGTGCGTCTAATGCAAGGTAGCATGGTGAAGCATATCCCTCGTTAAGCAGGTTTTGAATTCAGAATTTTTTTTTTTTTAGCCTGGACTGATTGCTCTATCAAATTCAGTATGTCCTCCTATTTAAACCATAACTGGGAGATGTTTTCAAAATTTGAATTAGTTTGTTAAGAAACAGAAAAAAATTTCGTTAGAAATAAAGAAAACCTTTTGCAGATAATTTAAAGTTCTTTTATATTGCGATAAATTTTTAGAGATAATAATGATTTACTGATACAAGTTCTACTAATTAACCCATAGATAGGGGTGGTAATGGATTCGTGACTTTAGCAAGGGTATTTTCACGTCTATGAATATAACAAAATCTGCTGTCCGATTTCCAATCCGGAGCCGTTATCTATTACACCATGGGCGCATCTAAGGTTACAACACCTGGTATTCTCAAGCGATCACCCAAAGAAGGCTCGACGTTGCTTAACTTTCGGTGATTGTACGAGAACCGGTGTTTGGATATGATATGATTGTAAGCGCGTAATGAAAAGTGTACTGAAATGTTACGTAATATGAGTCGTCCTATATGGTAGTAAATGCTGGACAACCTCCTCGCAAATGAAGAAGAGACATGAAGCAACAGATATGTGGTTCTATAGAAGGATACTTTACAATACCATGGATCGAACCTTTAAGCCACAACAAAAATAGAAACATAAGTAACACTAGGAAGACATCGTTGACATTTTAAGAGGATATAATGAGGTAAGAGGGACTGGAAAATTTGATACTCACAGTACAGATTAAATACAAGAGATACAGATAAAAGCAACGCACAACCTAATTTTGAGGAAATAGAGTACGCAAAAATCTTTAGGAGAGATCACAGGAAGACAAGACAAATGACAGGGGATTGATCGCCAACGCCCTGAAGGAACAGGGCACGTAGAAAAAGAATGCCCGTTCCACTTCCCATGATTATAACCATTATACTAAATGTGCAGCCAATATATGTAAAACTGACAAGTTCTTTTTTTTGTGCACGATGACGGGATCTAGTCTTTGAACATAAACTCATTGACAAGATCTGTTTTCCGGACATAAACTGGATGATAAAATCTGGTCTCCAAATATAGATTCAATGACGAGATCTGGTCTTTGAACGCTTATTCAATGACGAGATCTGTTTTTCGGACATAAACTGGATGATAAAATCTGGTATCCAGATGAGATCTTTGTACACAGATTCAGTGACGAAATCTGTTTACTGGACATAGATTCTATAATTTCTGGTCTTCAAGTTTAGTTTTGACGACGAGATCTGGCTTCCGAACATAGATTCTCTGATGGAAGCTGATCTTCGATAGTGGATTTTTTGATGAGATCTGGTGTAGAGATGTAAATTTGAGGATGAGAGCTGGTGTCTGGGCGTAGATTCAATGATAAGATCTTGTCTCCGAAAATAAATTCAGTGATTCATTTATTTTTAAATTTCATAGAATTTTATTTATTTATTAATACAATATTATCTTTCGATAATTGTTGTACTGAAGTACCAGCCATTGGTTGTAGGATATTCCTGCACCTTGCACGATCCTGAATATTTTATTTAATCTCTAGATGTATAGTATTCCCATCTCGATATTCATATTTTGTCCTTTTCCTTTTTGGCACAGTCAAAAATCTGCTGAGGCTGACAAAGCAAATCTCGCTGCCGAGCTTGAAAAGGAACTCCGATCCGTGATGAAATGGGGTAAGAAATGGCTCGTGAATTTTAATGCTTCCAAAACGAAGCTGTTATCTATTGACTATTACAGACAATCGCTCCTACCCCCACCCCATTTGCATAGACCGGGCTAGTCTCCCTGAAAGCAAAACACTGCATCTCCTCGGCTTAACTCTCACAACAGACCTCAAGTGGAATGACTATATACAATCCATAGCTAAATCCGCTGCTAAGAAAGTCAGTTCTCTGTGTAAGGCCAGAAAGTTTTAACCGCCTGAAACAATCCTGCACATATATAAATCTATCATCCGCCCGTGCATTCTGCTGCCATATCTGGTCGGATGCTCCTGCTATCCACATAGTTGTCCTTGACAAAATCTAACGGAGTCTCTGTAATATGATAGATCCCGACTTGGCAACTCGGATACAGTCACTTTCTCACCGGCGCAATGTGGCTTTCCTGTGTCTCTTCTACAAATACTTTCACGGCTTCTGCTTCGATGAACTTAGCTCAGTGGTTCCCCCTCTATATGAATTTACTCGAGCGACAAGATTAGCAACTAGGTCCCACCCATTTAATGTGAATCTAATAAATTGTAAACGCAAATTCTGTTTCAGCATATTTTTTCTCGCACTTCCCGCCCGTGGAATTCCTTTCCATTTACTTGCTTTCTCGACAGCTACAATCTCCAAGAATTTAGATTCTACCCCACTAACCTGCATCCTCTCTCTCATGCTCCTTTCTCCGTCTACTCCACTCTCATCAGTATTCTCATACTTCTCCTACCCACTTCCTGACACCCCGTATAACCTGTCACTCTTTCTCATAAATTTCTTCCTATGTAACCCCCTGCAAAACAGTGGCAGTAAAATGACTTACTTGGGATGATATGATTATAAAAAAAATGTCTATACTATTATAATATGGATATAAAGTCGGGGATCAATTCTACATTACGCTCAATACAAAAACTGATCCCTCACTTTATGGCCACAATCATCCTTCTCTTAGCCATTTCCTGACACCCCCTATAACCTGTCACTCTTTCTCATAACTTTCCTCCTATGTAACCCCTGCAAAACAGTGGCAGTAAAATGACTTACTTGGGATGATATGATTATAAAAAAAAATGTCTATACTCTTATAATGTGGGTATAAAGTGGGGAATCAATTCTACATTACAATCAATATAGAAACTGATCCCTCAGTTACTCGAGCCACAAGATCAGCAACTAACTCCCACTCTTTTACTGTGAAACCAATAAAATGTAAACTCAAATTCTACTCCTCAGATTCTTTTCGCGCACTTCCCGCCTGCTTCCCCGACAGCTAAAATCTCCAAGAATTTAAATGTAAAGTCAATAGTCATCTCCTATCTTCCTAACTTGCATCCTCTCTCTCATGCTCATTTCTCCGTCCTCTCCACTCTCATCAGTATTCTCATACTTCTTTTACCCACTTCCTGATACCCCTTATAACCTGTTACTCTTTCTCATAACTTTCCTTCTATGTAAGCCCCTGCGCATCAGTGGCAGTAAACTGTCTTTTGTTTGGGACGAAATGATTATAAAAAAAAAGATAGAGATAGTACTAAAAAAGAAACAAGATATTTCTAGAGGAATAAGACCCTCCCATGTAGATCAAATAAAGGTGTCATTTTAAAATTTCCTGAAGGTTACGCGTACCGACAGACAGTCGTAGATGGCCCGAGATCTCAGCAGTCAAAATCTGTGATAACAGTAACATTGTTGATATGCTTAGGTGCCATGCAGGATGTAGGCTTAGGAGATAATATCTCTCCATCTCACACAATCGTGAGCAGAGTTGAAGATGGCCGCGTAGACTTGGTCCTCGTCACTAACTTAATTTCAGTATCAGACTGACAGCTAGCTCAATAAAGGTCATTAAATGTAACCGTAAGTTCTATGCTAATAGTTTCTTCTCTTTAACTTCTCGCTTCAGAGCTCTTGTTTTCCAATCAACTTTGATCCACAAATTTTTAAATTTTTTTTTTGTTTTCTTGATTCTTGTACTTTTATTGTCCTCTCTCCTTAGCGGCATCTCGACGTGGTGTAATGGTTAGCAAGCTTGTCTCGCAAGAATCATAACAATGAGAAGGATTGGCACTCATACCCCATGTGAATGCAGCTAAAGAAGCTCGCCAGGATGAGGTGTCTAACACAAAACGATGAAAAAAGTATTAAGATACAGATAAATGATGATTGAGTTCAATCCTCACTGGTTGCTCAATACTTTCGGCCTTGTACCACTTCTAAGCTGCGCTTAGAAAATCACTTCTCTCTTTAATAAGTTTTTTCTTCTTTTCAGCCACCGCTTGGCCGAGTTCGATTTCCAGTTGAATTCCTTGCATTCACTTTCGCACAAATAACCTTAGGAAAGTTATTAATCCGTCTCTTCATTTTAGGTTAGATAATAGGACTGATCGGATTCTATAACCTTGACTGGCAACCAGTCTACCGTAGACAGTAATGGCAACCTACTGCGGGATAATCTTCTGCCTAGTCAGTCATGTCTCTTTCGAGGCATGATCGCCCAAAGCGTGCATCACGTATGGCATTTAACTGACTGACTTGTGTGTTAGTCGGTTTATTGCCTTGCTAGGGGTGGAGTGGTTAAAAAACTCGGTTCAAATATAATGTACCTTATTTTCTTCTCGCTTGTTTCCCTTCAATGCGACTTTCAAATCTCGTTTTTCGTTTTACAATGTCAACTCCGATATTGCGCGTTTCGCGTCTGGTGTTGCTGAACAGTTCTTTAATGTAACGCTTCCATATACAGCAGATATTATGCAATATTCTGAACGGAAAACAGGCGCTTAGAATGTCGCCCTTCTTTACTAATAGTTTCTTGATCTTGTCATAGTTCTCGTTTGAGTTTGCGCCATATTTTTCTTCTAGATCCCAGCATCCTTTTCAAACCAGCTTTCCCTTTGCTTCATTACACTTTGTTGTGGTGTAGTGGATATCGGCTCGGAAAGAGAAATCGGTGAGCCGATTTCGAATTCCAGTTGAATACCCTGCATTCACTTAAGCACTGGTACCCTTGGGAAAGGTATTAATCCGTCCCTTTCCTCCAGTTAAGGGTTAAATAACAAGGGTAGGACTTGGGGACCCTGCCCTTAAAAACAAATCCCAATGAATCTTGATACTCGAAAAAAAAATGTATTACTAGACACAAAACTTATATAAAAAACAACAATTAATTGTTGAAAGAAAAAGGTATTACCAGCAATAAAAATAAATAAAATTTAGTTGGCAATAAATGACCCGCCGAGATTGATTTGCCATAAAAACAAAACAACCAACTAACCAACACTTTATCGGTATTACTCGACTCCCGATTCTTTACGAGCCCTCGCTCTTCCATCAAACTCAGTATTTCTTCTGCCATCCATCATTTAATAATTTTATATGCATAGTTTAGATGTGGCACAAGGCTAAAAGTATGGAGCACCTAATGAGGATCGAACTCACTATTCAGTTGTAGTTGATCTAGCGAGACAAGCCTACTAAACATTACACCTCGCTGAGCGTAGTTCAGATGCAGCGGATGGTCGAAATTGTGAAGCATCCAGTGAGGATCGAACTAACTCATCATTTATCTGGTCTTTTTGCTTTCATCATTGAGATATGTTTGCCACTTCTTTAGCTGTATTCCAGAGTTCACATCTTGGAGTGTTAGGGTCAATCCTTCCCATAGCATCCTCCTTAATATAGTTCCGAATGTTGTCTTTTTAAAAATCCTTTATATGGAAACCGGTATACGGATGTGCGTTGTTGTGCAGTTAGTATTGGCTCGGAACGAGAAATCATGGGGCAGAATTCCAGTTGAATTTCGAGACATGATCGTCCAAGTTTAACTGACTGATACTGAAACATTTTCTTTCTGATTCTGTTCCTTTTATTTTGTCATCACTACTCCACTAGCCACTGGATTTTAATCGCTGTTGCAATCTGCACATTGGTAGGTTTTCGAGTACTTCACGGAATTTCGAAAATGCTTTGTGACCCTGAATCGATACAGCCACTTCGAATGTTGCCCATTTTTTTACTGATAGTTTCTTGATTTTTTACCAGATCGCGTTTAAATTTGTGCCATTCCTACTAGTTCTATGCATCGTTTATTTGCTTTATTACAGTTTCTCAGTATTTCTCATTAGACCGAATATAAAAAAATATAAATAATCAAGCGCTTCTATATTACTTAAATAAAAACAATCGCCTGAGCGATGAGTAGTATGGTTTTGATCAGCCAAATCCACTGCTGATCTCCTAATTACCATTACACACAGACTTAGTGAAGCTATTGACGACACAGATACCTCAAAGACCATAGCACTAGAGATCTCGAAGGCCTTCAAACAGGTGTGACACAAAGGTTTGCTACCCAAGCTCTCTGGTTATGGAATTACTGAAAGGGTTTTCTTATTTATGTTAACCTTCCTAGCAGGTAGTTGTTAACGGCCAGTCTTTCGATGCCCTGGTGTCCCCCAGGGATCGCTTCTCGGACTAGTCTTCTTTCTAATTTACATAAATAATCTACCTATGAAAATATTCAAACTATTTGTAAAATTCTATGGCGATGATCTACAGGAGCACATCACTATCCCTAGACGATCAGAGACTGACAGCTGACTTCTGTTCTGATCTAACACTAACATCACAACAACAACAACAACAAAAACAAAAAAAAAACAAAAACAAAAAACAAAAACAAAAACAAAACAAAAACAAAAAAAAAAACAAAAACAAAAAACTGGCTGGTTAAATTCAATGCTTCGAAAACAAAACTAGCTATTGATATCACAACCGACCTCAAATTGAATTCTTATATACAACCTGGATGTGCGTTGTGGTGCAGTGGATATCGGCTCGGAACGAGAAATCGGGGGGCCTAGTTCGAATTCCAGTTAAATTCTTTGCATTCACTTACGCACAAATACTCGTGAGAAAGGTATTAATCCGTCTCTTCCCTCCAGTTATGGGTCAAATAACAGGACAACTTGGGGTCTACAGCCTTGGTTGGCAACCAGTCTACCGGCACAAGTAATGGCAACTTACTGCGGGATAATCTTCTGTCCGGTCAGTCATGTCTCTTTCAAGACATGATCGCCCAAACGTGTATCACGCATGGCTGATATACGACCCATTGTTAGAGATGCAGATAAAATGATCGAATTCCTGTACCGTTCCAACAAATACCTGACTCCTCTACATATATAAGAACTATATCATGCTGAAAATGGAATACTTTTGTTATATTTTTGCAGGAGCTGTCCATTCCTCTTTACAGTTTCAATTGAGTCCAAAAGCGTCTTTCAAAGGCGCGATGTGGCACTGCTGAACTGCCACTTCAATGGAAAGTGCCCGGGCGGAGCCAAATCACCGTCATTTTTTTTGTTTTCAAAATTTAAGGAGAAACTTCTACTTTTTTTTAACAAACTTCCTTACTGAAGTTTCCTTAAAAATTTCTTCTATGTGTCTTGTCCCTTCAGAACGTATGCGATTCATAACTTTCCACGTCTCCCTGTTCCCGGTGGCTCTCAGCACGCTTTCCCCTTGTTACTCCGCGCAACCCTTGTTCTGCCATCCACCCGCACATGTCAGCTGTTTTCCCAGGTCTCTCTTTCCCTCTATCTGACCTGTTAGTATCAGGTTCTTCCAGCCCTCTTTCCCCATTGCATATCCCAGAAATTTCAGTTGTCTCTTCCTAATGCTCAACATTAATTTCCTTTTCGTTTCCATCCTTTCCAAAACCTCATCATTGCTCACGTGCTCGATCCATGATATCCGCAGCATCCTTCTGAAGAACCACATTTCGATGTTATTGTCCAGCATCCACTGCCATATTGAAGAACTGACATCACAAAGTCAAGTGTCATTTCTCTTTTATTTAAATTTTGCTGGTGATTTTGCGATATCTTTAGAGGATTCTTGATAAAATCTAGAGAAGAATCAGCAATGTTATTTGTTTCGACCTGGCATCTCGGTTTTAATCTCTTTACCACAGCGGTAACGTTACTTCTCTGTGCCTTTTCTGTAAATGCTTTTATGGTCATTGTTCTGATTAAATTTTTATTATGGTACCTAGACTTTATGAATTTAAGCACAGTGTTAGATTGATGGCAAGGTCTCATCATTTTACAGTTGAAATTGAACAGTTGCTTGCGGAAACTTCTTCCTACTTCTTGTTTTCCAGTGAACATTGATATTCAAAAATTTAAATCCAATATGAATCGTTAACTTCTGTCTCCCTAATTTTTATTCATTTTATTGTCCCCTGTTCTTAATCGTAGTTTTTCGCATATTCTCTAACACTCAATAACCTCTTGAATCCTAGTGACTTCGTTGCCTTGCTTGGGGTGAAATGATTAAAAAAAATCGCTATGTATCCTCCTTACCTTCATACATTTCACTTTACTTCTATCTCGGCTTACATTATTATCGTACGTCTCACTCAGTAGATCTTTACCATAAGTGGCTCTCGAGCCTTGTGTTGGATGTATTTTTACGAGCCTCTAGATGTTCAGCTATTTTGAAAGGGAATCATGAGCAGAAAAAGTGTAGTTAACGCAGTTTCACTTGAACTTAAGAAAGAAAAATTGTGGTAATTCTAATATTTTTTCAAATTAAATTAGAAAAGGTATAACATATTGACCACACTTTGTTCAAATAGTTATCCTATAAAGACTTTAAGTATGGCGCTTGAAAAACATCCAGGCGGTTGGTTTTGTTGCTAGCGTTGTCTTAGAAAATGCTTTTATCACACCGCTGCGTTGACAGTTTTCAGATATTTTCGAGGTTTCCATTTTGAGTTATTTTTCTTTCTTTCTGCTGAACACACTGAAACTAACCGCCATCGACTCGACAAACAGCAGCTCAGGTCCGGGAAGGACTGTAAAATTACGACCAAAGAACTCCGTCACATGCTCACCTCTGAAAGAACGATAATCTGAAAAGATGCACGAATTCATTTCCGATAATCTAGCTCTCCTCTCAGCCTCCGCAAAGAATTCAAGTTCAAGGCAAAAGCAAAGATACTATTTCGTTTCTGAAAGCCATTTCGTTGAAAAGAATCAAGCAAGATGTTAACGTCTATCAATGGGTCGGCGGATCATTCATTTCGGGTTTGAATAGAAGGCAGGATCTGTAGATTGTCCTTAAACTAACAGCTTATATTTATATCCTTTTGAAAACATGTCTTCAAATAACAACCCTCTGCAAGTTGAATAGCAGCAAAATGCACATTATGCAGTGGAAAAGATAGCAGAGGCGATCGGGTCAGGGTAAGGATTTTTGCTGTAGCTGCTTTAATGTAGTCATGGCCTGCCACAAAAGACGAACGGAGGCGCAAAGTGTGAAGAAAGTCTTTCTTTCGCATTGCATCGTTCCTTCTATTTCAGACATGAGCCATTTCTTTTATGCTTATTCTAAACTTGGCATGGGAGGAAGCTGGAGGGTAGTCACTCGGCACGCATGCGCATCTCTTTTTCTCTGTTTTTCGACTGCCATGTAAGAAGAATAAACGTATCTTTCTTTCTTTTATTTTTGAGTCTGTTTTCTCGCTCAAGTTTGACTTTTTCCTGACTAATTACTTGCTCTCGAGTCATCGTTCAGAACTGAAAAGAAAAGCGCATCGCCCTTCTTTTTCGTTATTCTGAGTAGGCATTAAGATGGAAGAAATATTGTAAGAGAAGCACGAAATGGAAAAGATAACAAAAAAGAAAAGAAAAAAATGGCGGCACAAATCAGCAATTAGTAAACAAAATGGCGCTTTGAGTCCAAAGCGGAAGTTGTCAGATCAAGTAAATTAACTGCATTCATGCCGCACCGTCGTCTGTTCATCAAGCACGTATCGACCGGAAGTGTTGGCAACAAAAACGAGAAAGACATATTGTAGCTTGGGCTAGGGCAAAAGTGGTGGGAATTCAGCTCCGTTCGTTTTCTCTTCACGTTTCCAATCCTTCTTCCTTCCGTTTTTTTTTCTCTCTTTGCTTTTGAATCTTGTTCAACAAATGACGAACTTAATGAATGTAAGTTCGAGCGACCCTCTTCAAGTAAAAATCTGTCAAAAACTCAAGCCTTTTGTATGAATTCCACTTAAATATTTTACTCTTTCAATCTCAGTATCAAACTAGCGGGGACAGTGACTGTTTTATATCTTATCCTGTTTACATCTGAAGAAGAGCTTTTTTTTATTTGGGAGTTGGTGGAGGGATGTCAAGTGGAGAGGAAAGCGATTCTAACACACGCGAACCCAATGAAAAAAAAAAAAGACCATCGCAGTAATTCAAAAACACGATACAATGATTACTGAAATGCAAGTTAGCTTAACGGTTATTCACAGGGAAAACGGATTCTGCAAACTGAGTTCAAAATTCAAGCAAAGTTGAAATGCATCATTGTAAATTGTACTATTACAATGGTTATATTAATTATTTAACTGTATAAGAACCTGTGTTGAGTTATTTAACGTCAAAAGTAACTTATATGATTAAAATTACAATGAATTAATATCAGATTGATAATTTCTCTCTTTTGGAACAAATTGTCATGACAAAATGTATAATCTTAATTACCAAGTACGCTAACATACTTCATTTTTTTCACGGCAATGGCAGCGTATACAGAGGATGAAAGAATACATTTATCAACCTCACTAATAGATGGATTTAATGTCCATTTGCTTCGCATAACGTTATAAGGGTTCAAACAAGGGAATAAAATTATGAAGATATTTTGAAAAAATGTAGTGTGGACGGCTGGCAAATTCGAAATTTGTTTGCAAAGTTCAATTCTAAAGAAACTTCGTTAGATGAACCCAGACCGGGACGTTCTTCGGGCTTTGATGATGAAAATGTAAAGTCATTAGGGGGAAGCAATCTACGGAAAATTAGTATGGTTGAACACTTAGAAAGGCAAATTAAATTCAGCAAGCTGGTTATTTTAGTTCCACACGTTCTTAAAACGGATCAAAACAGAGAAATTTCCCGTTCCTTAAATATACAAAGTTGGCCAGAAAATCCTGGCTCACTTAGAAAGCAGAAAGAAAACAACAAATCTTGATCTCTGTCCGGTAGAAATTCCAAGGAGTAAAGCAATTTCTTGTTCTAATGGTTGCCCCGTCAACCCTGAACTGTATTGCCAGCAGTTAGACCGCGTGTACAACAAACAAAAGAATGAGAATTCTGTTTTAGCCAATCGAGGCTTTATTTCAGCAACGCATTGCACTTCCAGGTTGACTAAGGAGAAATTCAAACAGACAGTAGTGGGATTCTTCCACATCCACCATTGAGTCCCGATGGTGCACCGATTAACTATGGCCTATTCTGACCAGTGGCACACTTTCCCCGCGACCAGCGATTCAACACATTTGATTCAGTGAAGGAAGTTTGTTTACAATGTTTTGATTCAACGCCAGTGGATCTGGGACAGATTTGGATGCTTGTTGATCGCTGGCAGAAGATCGCCGAGAACGATGGAGTTTATTTTGAAGAATAAATGTTGATGTTAATCTATAAAATGTTTTCTTTCCGCTTCCTAAGTGAGTCAGGACTTTCTGGCCAAGCTAATATCAAAGACAAGAAATGTATTACATACAACAATGTTCAACGCAAAACAAAATGTGTTCAGAAGAACCGGCCCCAAAAGATGATATCCAGGGAATAAAAGTAATTTTGTGCATCTACTGGAATCGTCAGACACTTATTCGTTTAGCTTTCTTGAGACCTAGTAAAATACGTAATACATATTTATACGTCTGGTATCTGTAACATATCCATAAAGGTTTGGTCGAAAAGCTCCCTGTTTTTATCAAAAGGAACACAAATGTTCTCTATGACAATGCAAGATCTCTTATGGCAAAAAATGAATATATATAAATGGAAAAATAAAGAGGAAATTAGCTGGTCTGTTCTACCTCTGTTCGCAATTTCATCAACCGTTATCTTTTTTGATCGCTGCGAAATGATTTTATTGGGAAAATTGTCTCTAATGAAAAGCAGATTCAAGTATCCGTTGAAAACGTTTCAAATCAAAACCTGCAGAATTTTAATCAAAAGTTATCAAACAGTTGCCTGATAAGCGACAACAAGTCATTGCAAATTACTGCATATATAATCGAATAAAATGTAATTATATTTAATTATTTGAACAATAGTGTTTATAAACAAAAAAGTTATGTCTCAACCAAATCGATAGGGGGACATAGGTGTGGTTTATACTTGAATAAAAAAGTAGACATAGGTCTATTTTAAGTTTGAGTCAGAAAGTAGTTTATATGCGTGTATACAAGCATCCTTTCTAAAGGTAGCCTCTCTTGTGGAGGTCTTACCCTACTTCAAGATATGAAGTCGAAGTATTCTTAACCCCACCACCAGACCTAACAAGGGTCCCCTCACTGGTATCGTTGAAGAATACAGTCTGCTATCGAGACAGCATCAGTTACTATGTGGCTTATAGAAAAGTTTTTTTCTTTAAACTTATAAGCAAGCAGGACAGGACTGCCACTGGATAGCAGGGCGTTACAGAGTGAGAGTGGGAGAGAGTGAGAGAGATAGAGAGGGAGAGAGAGAGGGGAAATAGAAAGAGGGGAGAGAGTGTGAGAGAGAAAACGGAGTAAAAAGAAAAAGGATGAGAGTTGGGTGAGATTTATGGAGATAGATGGTAATTGACGTTGTATTTAAACTTTTGGGGAATGTAGCTATCAGGGAAACAAACATACAGAAAGAAATTCCACAAACGGGAAGTGCGAGAAAAAAAGCTACTTGAGTAGAAGTGGAGGCGGCTACATTTGACTGTTTTCCTTTTTTGGATTTTATCGAGAACCTCGAGATGAATAGCAGGAGCACCTGACCAGACATGGCAACAGTATTCAGTTCACGGACGAATGGTAGATTTATAAATGTGTACTGATAATTATTTTTCTGTAACATCGACAATCCACCTAAAATCAAAAAATCAAAAAATCTTCACAGATTATTTCACTTCCTCTATGAAGACGTACAAACACGCAGTCTAAAGGACGCGGTAACCAAGGTGACTTGGGAGTCACATCTAGTAACCTCAATCAGTTGATTGACTGGGTTTCCTTCTGATATGAATGTAATTCTAAATGGTCTCCACCTATACAACTAAGACCAGCTTTTATCAAAATTCCTCTCGGCATATCGCGCATATTTGGCTGCGATGTATATGCCTAGGATACATTTATCAAATTGGTTGTCCTGATCTGCAAATAGGGATTATATGTGCGTTGTGGTGCAGTCAATATCGGCTCGGATACTGTGCGGAAAATTGTGAAAACGGCTTACCTCGGGACTGTGTCAATCCTCACAAATGGAGAGGACTATGCCAAGGTCAACGTTTTGGTGACTCGTTGGACGCCCCTCGGTTACGAACTACAGCTTGGGATCGACGCGATCCGAGCGTTAGGAGGCATGATAATCACTCCAGCCGGAGATTTGGAACTGGATAAAGGAAGGAAGGTGTGTGCAGCACTTTGCATTAGTGAGCTGGTTTTCGAAGTCTCCTTCAATTCCGACGAAAGGGTGTGGACCGCTAGGTGGAAATGGGCCCAAAAAGACCCACTAGTTCAGCTTCACAACAAGGTCGCAGAGTACAAAGTGCCCGACGGCATCAGAGTAAAATACGAGTAAGCGCTACAGCAGTGGATTGCAAAAGGCTGGTTGATTCCGTACCCACAGGAAAGACTGAGACCCTAAAAGTGTTTGATTCTCTTGATGACAGTCGTACAGAAGCAGAAACAGAAGCAGAAACAGAAGGTACGTCCGGTACTCGATTACAGCGAATTGAACGACTTCCTGGATGCTTTACTGCCAATGCAGAAGTGTGCACACAGAAGCTGAGAGCGTGGCGACAGGAGTGGCATTGGAAGCGAACGGAAATGTCATCGAAGATGCGTTTTGGCAGCGTCCGACTAATGATTCCAGGTATATTGATTTAGTCGAACTCGATGCGGCGCTTAAAGGAGTCAATCTGGCGAGAGGAGGCAACATTGCACTTGATTACTGATTCGACGTGTGTGCACCGGTAAAATTCCGACACCTTGACCGGGATAGCACGGGTGAACACAAGGGCGGCAGGCGAGATGCTGGTTAGGCGACGGCTGGGCATTATGCGATCGCTGGTGGAAGAATATGAATTGACCATAGATGTGACACTCGATGTGTCAGAAGCGTGCGGATTGCCTCACCAGAGTACCTCACAGGTTGCTGGATCTGCTCAAGAAAGGAGAACCGGCGCTCGTGAGTTGCGCACTGGTAGGGAGACAACTGGAAGAGAACCAGGTGGCCACTATCCATCGCCAAAGCGGACATCCGGGCGTGAATCGAATTCTGTACTTCGCCAGATCAGTCGATCCACAAGTGTCCAGAGAAAGCGTTAAATCCGTTGTGAAAGCCTGCACAACCTGTCAGTCGATCGATACGACACCTGTTCACGTGGAAAAAGAAGAACTGAGCGTGAAGAGCAGCTGGAGCAGACTACTGATGGATATCACCCACCACAATGGTGAAAATTTTTTAACGCTTACTGATTGCTGTCCCTCTAGGTTTGCGGTATGGCGGCCACTGCGCCGACAAGATACGAGCACCGTCATTCGACTATTGGAGAATGTCTTCCTGGAGCGAGGCCCACCTATGGAAATACTGACCGATAACGGCACTGCATTCACCAGTAAAGAGTTAAAAAAATGCGGACAATTGGGACGTGCATCTGCGGTTCCGATTTACTTACTCGCTGAATTGAAACGGCATCGTAGAGCGAAACTACAGAACCATCAAGACCATCGCAGCCAGGAAAGGCTGTGTAATATAACAATCTGGCCCCACCCGAGGAAGGCTGATGCAAGCGAGGGTGTTTCCGGTCGTTGAAAGGAACGGATGTCGTTTGACCTTATTTCCGGCAGCAGCGGAAATAACTACAGAGGCAAACAGAACAGGTGTCTCTGAGAATTACGTGGGCGTGCGTGGGCGAGGCAAAACCGGAAGAAAAAGTCCCGGTTCTGGAAGATTATAAAAAGACCTCGGCACACGGATTCGCCAGTAGAGGAGCAACAGAGATCGGCCGGTGAAGAGAGAGACACAACAGATAAGACTACACTCCCGTCAACCCATTAGAAGCGCGCTCTCTCAATTCTCTGTTCACTATTCTAACCGGCTCAGTCATTAAGACACATAATTGGTGCCTAGTGATTTGCTGTTTTGAGACATCAAAACAGTTAGATGCGAGCTGGTTGCCACGGCGACGATTGAAATTCAACGGACTTAAAACTACCAGATAGAAAGAAAAAGAAGATAGAAGCAGCCGCACGACTATAGACATCAGCCAAAGTAGGTGACTCTTTGATTTGATAGTGTGTGTGTTCTGCTCTTGTTTATAAGTCTAGTTAGAAAAAAAAAATGGAACAGCATACTTTTGCCGATCTGACCCTAGAATTGAGAAATGTGGATTGTTCGGTGTCGAACACATTAAGGGTAGAACGGAGGGGGTGCAGGACTACATGCAGAGAGTAGTACGCCTAGCGGAGAGCGCATAGGTTGGGGTTGACGGGAGGAACAAAGTTGAGATATTTACCTATCTGTAAGTATAAAACATCTGAGTTAATGATTTATTTTTTTTGTTAATATTTTACCATATATGTGAAGTGAGTTTACTGGTATGTTGCTTAATTAATCTTACTTTTATTGAGTAAGTGAAATGTAAAATCATGTAAAGGAAGTTTCTTCTACTCTTTAAAGTGGATAATTGGATTAACTTGTTGATAACAATGTTTTCTTTGGTTTGTGCAGTGTTAGGTTTTCTTTTTTTTGGATTTCTTTTCAATGACTGTACACTACAAAATGATTTACATTTCTATGTTTGTGAATTATGCTTTTGTGCAGGTTCCCATCAATTCAACATCCTCTGTGAATTTTCATTTATGTGACTTGGGAAATATCTTTTGAAGATATATTAATTTCTGAAAACTTTATATTGACACGGATAGACCTGCAGATTCCACAGTTGATCGGAACAAAAAGAAAGAACAACTGAAAAGTCTTGTAGACTTATTGGCTGATATGCTATAGGATTGGGAAAGAAGCAGTGGGAGGATTAACGATAGTTTAAGTGAAATAGTTAGGAAGATACAAACGTGGAAAATTATTAATAGTATCTAAAGCATAAAGTAAATTATACGTCTCTGGTTCAGTGGTTTGGTCCCCAATTACGCAGAAATTTCCCAATTTTTCAGTGGACACCATGCCGGTAGAATTGCGCGATATGGAGGAGATTCCTATCCGCAAACTAGTAAATACCTTGGAACAGATAGATATGGAAAGATTTAGTGAAGGATATGAAGAACTCCCGAAGAAGTTGACGATAGGAGTCATTGCTGGCATAGTCGGCGTTATGATAATCCTTGGAATAATAGCTAGGAAGCGGATTTTTAAGTGTGAAAGAAGCAACAGTGCTTCGGGAAAGGAAAGGGAGTTATCCGTTGTGAATAGTACTCCGGGGTCAACGGGTGTTCAACACTCAAATGTCTCTGCGTTAAACAGAGAGATGTCAACAAATCAGATATGCTTGGATTCGAATCCAGAGGAAGTAGTTCAAGGAATAGAAGACATTGTACAAACTAAGGAACTACGAGTCACGGGTGCATTTTTTAAAACTAAATTAATATAGATGAAACCTCTAATCCTCCACAAGTAAATTGCATGCGGATTAACGTTGGAATCAGGGTAATTTTCTTCATTTTCTATTGAACATTTCTCGGTCAGACTATGAATGATATGTACTGCAGATAATGGCCATTTTTCTGTGTTCAAACATAGTATGTTTGAAATTAAATTAAATTAAATGAAGTTACATGTGTAACAATAAACTCGAGCAGAGGCACGCATGGTGTTGGTCAAAGGTCATTTACTCGATGTCAGTTTAGAAACTGGGGCGCGGTTACCGCCTATGATCATGTGGTCGTGCATCGAGGCGTCTACGCTTATGGACAGAGTCGAGAAAGAAAATGAACATTTTTAAGAACTTTGCCCAATTCTGTGAAAATGGATATTAAAAAAAAAAAAAAAAAAAAAAAAGAACAATGAAACATCAAGCTGGTAGAACAATTTTCACGATGGACACGAACATTGTTGGGTTGCCGATGTAGGCTCCCCTATATATTTTTTTGTTGTTTTTTTTTGTTTCGGCATGCACATGTTTTGTTGTTTTGGCGTGCACATGTTTTATACAATTGTCGGGCTTGTGTGGCATGGGGAGGAGTGTGAGGGTGTTGCGCTTAAAATGTTCTTAGGTGAACATTTTGGAAAATGGGAGGGCGAGGAATGTAATATAACAATCTGGCCCCACCCGAGGAAGGCTGATGCAAGCGAGGGTGTTTCCGGTCGTTGAAAGGAACGGATGTCGTTTGACCTTATTTCCGGCAGCAGCGGAAATAACTACAGAGGCAAACAGAACAGGTGTCTCTGAGAATTACGTGGGCGTGCGTGGGCGAGGCAAAACCGGAAGAAAAAGTCCCGGTTCTGGAAGATTATAAAAAAGACCTCGGCACACGGATTCGCCAGTAGAGGAGCAACAGAGATCGGCCGGTGAAGAGAGAGACACAACAGATAAGACTACACTCCCCTCAACCCATTAGAAGCGCGCTCTCTCAATTCTCTGTTCCCTATGCTACACGGTTCATCGTCATTAATAAAAATATAACTTTATATTTTTATATATATGCGTGTTTGTTGTTTGTCGATATATAACAGCTGTAGAGTATCGGAGGCTGTCTACTGGTATAACATTGTCCCGAAAGATAGCGTTTCACCGTTCACAGCGCCGGTTGATGCACTGCTCAGGTATCATGTCCGAGTGAAAGGCATTGGAGTCAACCCGCTGCCTGAACTAGAAATGATAGGAGGGAGATTGAAAAAAGATGTCGTTTTTGGGTCAAAAAACCAACGCGGCAGGTGTACGACAAAATACGGCACTGGACGTGTTACGGAGGTGATTAGCCCGCAATCTGTGTGAGTTGATGGGGTGCCTCGAAACTAGTTTTTTTTTCTCTTGCTTTTTTTTTGTCCTTTTTACCACAGATATTTTCATGTTTTCTCCTTTGTCAAGATTCGTAGTGATTCGTAGTGTCGTTCTTTGTCACTCTATTATAAATTAATCTTTCTCCCTCTCTCTCTTATATATATATATATATATATATATATATATATATATATATATATATATATATAATGTGTGTGTGGGGGGAGACTGTGCTGCATTTAATTTTTCATCTGGAGAGGAATTGTTTCAATTTCTAAATTCTGAGTATTATCGAAACTCAAGCTGATTGAGGGAGGCAAAACCTTTTTTATATCATCGTTGATTTTGTTGAAATTTATTTCATTCTGTAGTCATTTTCTATTACTTTTAGCAATAAAAATCTTATTTAATGGCAGGTAAAGTTAAGTGATGTTTGTCATTCAATATGACAATCTCATCAAAAATGTGGGAGTAACCGAACATGACAAGGTTTTGGAGTAGATGGAAACAAAAACAAAACTGATACTTAACATCAGGAAAAGATAGCTGAAGTTTCCGGAACATGTAATAAGGAAGGAGGGCTTGGAGAAGCTGATACTCACGGGACGGATAGAAGGAAGGAGAGACAGGGGAAAGCAACGCGTGAAATACATGATGGGTTTGAGCAAATGGATGGGAGAGCAGGGTTTGGTAGGGGTAGCAAGTGAAAGAATGTTAAGAGCTACAAGGGATAGGGAGATGTAGAAGGCCATCATCGCTCACGTCTTGAAGTGACACGGCACATAATAGAAGAAGAAGAAGAAGAATTAAGTGATCTGAACTAGATCTCATAAAAAAAATGAACATTCCAAATGACCGCTATATGACTGATTTGAAACTCGAATTTTCTCCTCTGAAACCCTCTTTCTTTAGAGATAACTTATAAAAAAAAAATTTTCTTTTTTTTCTTTTTTCTTTTTCTTTTTCTTTTACTTTTTTCCAATTGGAGTTGATAGACTAAACTATCGCCCGGTTCACGCTATTGAATAGGTGAAGAGGCTCATCCCTTGTTCCCTATTTAGGATGTGGTTTCCGGTTTTTTTTTCCAATCTTCTCACTCTTTTTTTCTGTTTTTCAATTGGAGTAGATAGACTAATCTATCGTCCGGTTCACACTCCACCCACGTCTATTGAACAGGTGAAGAGGCTCATCCCTTGTTTCCTGTTTAGGATGCAGTTTCCGGTTTTCTCTTTTCTAATCTTTTCACTCCTATGTAGCCCCCTGCACATCAGTGGCGTTACCGCCTTGCTCGGGGTGATATGATTAAAAAAAAAAAAAGAATTTTGCTGAATTTCATAGCAGACATTCTCAGCGATACAATAAAGCTCATTTTATATCTTTATTTTTGAAATAATAAATATAGCTTTATGATACGTATCTGTGCCTTGGACATTTTTATATTTTTCATTGGTATTTTCTCTGCGCTTTACGCTCTGAACGACGCTTTTCAAATTTGATTAAAATAGGTTAATAAACAATAAATATTAAGTAAAAAAATAATCTTTTGATGTGTTAGATGTACACGATATAATTTGAAGAAATACAATATATACGAAAACAATGTTTCCTGCCTCCCATAAGCATGGACCAAGCGAGTCTCCCTGAGAGCAATACATTGCGTCTCCTCGGCCTTGCCCTCTCTTCCGATCTCAAGTGGAACCATTACATTGAGGCATTAGCTAAATTCACTGCTAGGAAGGCTGGGTCACTGTATCGGGCCAGGATGTTTTTCCCGCCTGAATCCATCCTGCATATATACAAATCAACCATCCGTTCATGCATGGAGTACTGCTGTCATATATGGTCAGGCGCACCCGCTGTTCATCTCAGTGTCCTTGACAGGCTCTAAAGGAGAATCAGTAATGTGATAGGTACCATCTTGGCGGCTCAGCTCCAGCCATTTATAACCATACAAAAACCCACTACATATATTGGTTTTACTATAACCACGCTCTCCCGTAGACTTACCTGTCACATTTCTGATCAGAGTACAATTAAACAACATTTCTTTGAAAAACATAGACATGTAGGTAATATCAGACAGGCTTTAGTCAACAATACAATAATCCTCACTTATACACAGTAAAAAGTACCTTCAGATATTGGAGGCCATCTACAATTAATTCAAACAACCCACACTTAATAAAATCACGTTCAAATCTGGTCATAACTCATTACATTGCATTTAAATATACGGTTCTGTTATCATTTCGAGCTCTCACGCGGTGTGACGTCATAGAACCGCATTAAAAATTTAGGAACTGCATTTGCTATTTTTGGTAATTGTTATCGTTGCTTAGCAAAGTTTTATGTCAGCACAAGATAAAATCGTCGCTGATGGTGGATGTTTTTACGTTAACGTCTTTGTAACCTATCGGAAGATGGCGCATGTAAGCCGAAAGCTTAGGACCAACATGATAAAAATATTCAAATGCTGGAGAATTTTTGTCTTTATTTTCACCTGAAATTAAAGCCAAAATACGATGTTTAGAGCGGCTAATTATTAAACATAATAGACATTCATTGTCTCTTATATATATATATATATATATATATATATATATATATATATATATATATATTTCAAAATCTACTACATTTACAAATGTGGCCTGAAATGTTCATATGCTGACAATGAAAGAGTGATGTTAGAGATATGGCATTGTTATGGTATCCTATTCTACTGTGGAATGGACTCTTCCTCCTCCATATAGACTAACCTGAGTGCTTTCCGCAGGGGCAATAAAGAGACAGTCAAGTCGTAACGCAGTCGAGACGCAACGTGACTATACAGTTCGGATGTACACTTCTAATTGCTGATTACTAACATTCTTACTTTGTATATATGTTCCGTTATTCTAATACACTGGTTAAAACTAACTTTTTGTTTCCATGTCTTTCATCCTGGTCACAACAAATTGGCGACGAAGATTCGGCAAAACAGAAATCTTGCATGAATTAATTTCAACTCTTCGTATTAAAAAATATACAATGTTTATTTCCAGGTTAACTGACGCCTCACAAAGAAGAATTCAAAAGTAACTATTAGTAACTTCTCTTATAAATGGACTAAATCTGGCATTGTGCTATTTTTACCAGGTACATGCAGGAAAATGGTTTAGCCACCAAAGACATTCACGCTGACATGGCTACTACATTAAGGAATTGTTGTGGATTCCTGGTGAGGAACCGCACAAAATAAGGAACAACAAAACAGATATTTGAGATAGAAAAATTAGTTATATATTTTGAGATAGAAAAATAAGTTATATTAAACGTAAAGATACAACTTGAACGCAGGTTAGTAATCCAGGAATACGATTAGTAAGGAGCACACACACACACACACACACACACACACACACACACACATATATATATGTATGTAATGAGTTGTTTGAACATTATTATTATTTTTTTATCAATACTCGTATTTAAATAGATATTCTGTTTTTAATGAAACAGTATTATATATTTATATCTACCGGCCTGATTATTTACGATAAATTTTTATTACGAAAAGGTGTGCCAAATTTCAAATTGTCGGTTGCTTATAACCAAATTTCGTTAAAATTCATTGATTTCCGTAATATACATATGTTTTTGAAGTGAATCCGTGCTGGAATTATTATGTTCACGTCGGAACTGACGGGTGCTGTGTAATACTATTCTGGCTGAGTGGAGCTCAGAGCTACTACGACTACTGACGCGGTATTCTCTGTGAAACTTCGGTATCTTACGGTAACTTACGGATCTCTAATGTGGCAGGAGTATATGTATACTCAAGTCGAGTCTATTATCATAGAAAAAAGGGGAGATCCCACAACAGGAATGACGCCCCAGCTTTATCGACAAAGCAAAAGCGGACAACTGCATTTAGGATGGAAAGAGAGAGTCTTGAAGATGACCCAATGTATGGACGTCATGTAACTGCCCCGACTGAAGGAAACATTGAAAGTTTTCACATATTAATGGATTACATAGATTGGTTATAAATCAAATAGTCGATCATATTCCGTGGAAGAGTTGATAGTAATCTGCATAATGAACTTGGGATGATGAAGGGTTCTGCTCAGTAGGAGTCAGCTCTTTTGACACGAGATCAAAAGCGCGCATCAAACTGATTATAAAGCAATAGTAACGACAGGAAATTTCCTTGAAAGTTTTCTCATCGAATATTCAAACAACTGGAAGTGGTAGTAACTTTGGCGTGATTTAGATATAATGTGATTTTCCAGTTTCATACTATATTTAAGGACTTTTACTATCACCGACTAGACTTTGTTTATATTTCCAGTGTTTTTAAGATCCATGAATATGAAAAATTATCAAAGACTTTACTGTAATCTATCGAAGCGACCTGAGATTTCTACTTCTCTTCTGTTCCAAGGGAAGAATGTTTTTTTTTCATAATGAAAAGAGTAGCTATAGATAAGATCAATTTATATGCAATGGGCAGACATGTTACAGGCTTATCTTTTTTTAGATCATGTTTCATATGTTTTTGGAAGGAGATATATAATACCTCCAGGTATCCATTCTGTAATTTCGTTAGGGTTATTAAATAGCATTGATAAAGTTTGTACAAATGTTTTATGAATTGATGACAAATGACAGAGCCAAAATTTCGGTAGCTGTTCATTTCTTGTGGATTTCTATTTCTGCGATTTTGTTAAAGATTGCCAAACATAACTTTTTGTTTTATTTTTTCCATTCTTGCACAGATTTCTTCTTCTTCCTCCTCCTTCTCCTCCTCCTCCTCTTCTTCTTCTTCTTCTTCTTCTTCTTCTTCTTCTTCTTCTTCTTATTATTATTATTATTATTATTATTATTAAGAAGGAAAATAAAAAATTGCTGTGGATCGGGGTGAGGAATTAAACAAAAATAACGAACAACAAAACAGATATTGAAATAGAAAAATAGGTTATATTATGTTTATATTGAACGTAAATAGGTTATATTATGTTTATATTGAACGTAAATATACAAACTCGAACACAGGTTAGTAATTCATGAATACAATTAGTAAGGAATATATATATATATATATATATATATATATATATATATATATATATATATATATATATATATATATATAGTCTTTGAAGTGAAGTCGTGTTTGAAATAGTATATCCATGTAATATTATTCTGGCTGAGTAGAGCTCAGAGGTACTATGCCTACTAACGCGGTATTCTCTGTGTAACTCTGGTATCGTTCGGTAACTTACGGATCAGTCCCGATGTCTCTAACGGATCTCTTCGGTTTTCTCTATGGCAGGAGTATATGTATACTCCTGTCGAGTCCATTATCATAGAAAAGGGGAGATCCCACAACAATAATGAATGAAAATACTATGGAATTTCAACATTTAATATAAAAACTAATAATTATTATTGGTAATTTAATATACTAGATGAATACCATGGACCGAATATATAAGCATTGATGAAGTCTTAGGAAAATGGAAACAAAAAGGAAAGTTATCAATTGAAATGTTTAAGGCGCATACCTCATTAAATATAAAACTTTGAAAATCTGATACTTAGAGAAGGCAAGAGGGACAGAGAAAAACAACGCATAACCTTAGTGAGCTTTAGTAAATAAATGGAAGAATAGGGTTTAGGAGAAATAGCAAAAAGTTCAAATGTACTGTGGAGATAATAATATTATATATAAATAAGAAGATGAATACCGGTTCTATAATTAGAGAAATTATTGAGTTGACCTAGAGGGTTTCTTACCTCTTGAAAATGTACGGTCAAACAAAATTTTTCAAGGGAAGTAATTCAACTTCAACGCTTGTAATTTGGTCTAATTTTATTTGTCTTTGCTTCATTTTTCTTTCTTTTGATTTCTTATTTCCTCTTATTCTTTTTCTTTTTCCTTTTTTATCATTTTTTTATTCTTCTTTTGACGTCTTAAAGTTTTTTTCCTTTTCTTCTGCTTCTTTTTTTTTTTCATTTTATTCAGTCCTTTTGTTTCCACTTTTATCATTTTTTCTTCTGGCTTCTTTTCATCTCTTCTTCTTTTTCCTCTTCTATATTTTTTCTTCTTCTGGTTACTCTTTATTTCTTCTTTTTGCTTTTACTTCTTTTTCTTCTAATTTCTTCGTAATTACTACGTCGTCATCTTTTTCTAATTCTTCTTTGTTTGAGATTTATTCTTTTTCCCCTTTTTTTAACTTCATTTTTCCTTTTCGTTTTTCCTTTGATTCCTTTTCCTTCTTTCGACCTATCTTTTATTCCCGTTCATTTTGTCTCCTTTAAATTTGTCTTTTTGTCACATTCAGTTTTTCATTCGTAAATCATTTTTTTATCCGAATTTCTGAATAAAAAACATTGCTATAATTATACATTCATTTGTTTCAAACATTAATCTCCCATTCATTTCATCCCAAGAGTGACCTTAGAACGTTGCGCCTATTGATTGTAGTTGTAAAAGATGAAACTCCGTCACTGCTTTGTGATAAACTAGAATAAAACCAAGCATCTGGAAAAGGTATAAGAATATAGATAGACAGCCTAAGGAAACTGTTAACATTCTGTGAGCAAATGACTTTACAGTTAGTTTCTGTGATATATATCGAAATCACCCTTGGATCCAATGATAGTAAATGACAATCTAAACTTATTTATAAATGGAACTTTATTTGTGTGTGTGCCTGTGTGTGGGTCCGTTACCTATAGACTCCGAAACGGCTGAACCGACTTTCTTGAAAATTTACACAGTTGTGCTATAAGCATCTGCGAGTGTTCTTAGCTAGGTTTTGTGTCGAGGTACCCCCGATAAATATCGAAAATCGATAATCGAAAAAATCGGGTTATAGAAGGAGTGGTCAGATTTTAATCAAATTTGATACACTCATAGACAAAGACATAAGAATCGATATTCAGATGTTTTAAGGTTGCAGTTCTTACAATAGTGCAGAAAATTGATAATATATATATATATATATATATATATATATATATATAAGTTAAGATGTTTGTGCGTATGTCTGTTTATCTGCCTATATGTATGTATTTTTTCAGCCCTTTTATTTTAGCTTTTGCATCTGGTTTGGCTCTAAGTAAGTATAATTGTAGTTCTTAGTCTCACTCATGATACCATTTACTCAGAGGACTTATTTAGCCTTCAAAATTCAGTTTACAACGAAAAAAACTTATTTGATATCGATACCAGGAAATCAAAATTTGACTTACATTCATTCATTTTTCTTTCAGTCTACGGTTTTGCTTTAACTGGAAACAACTATTGCTTTTTAGTCTTTCGTGTCAACGTCCAAAGAGTCTGAGCTCCAGGACGATGGATTAGTTTTAAAGCTTTCATTACACCCGAGCAACGCCGGGCTATACTGATAGTACTGAATAAATCAATGTATAGTACTTTTATTCTTTCTTTCATTTTGTATTTGTCCAGGTTTGTTTTTCTTTTATCCTTATTAATCTTCCTTCGTATTTTTTTTTCTATTTCATGCACTCATTTTTATTCACTCCCTTTCTCAATCTTTCTGTTTTATTCTTTTTTGCTGTCACTTTCTATCTTCTTACTCTTTCTGCCTTTCTCTCTTATCTCTCGCAATTTAGTCATTATATTTCTTACTGATCTCACTTTCTTTGTAACTTCTTGCCTTTCTTTTGTCTTTTATCTTCTTTCCTCTTTTAGCTTCTTTCTTTCTTTTTTCTTACCTCAGTTACCTGACATTCTCTGTTACTTCTCTTTCATTATACACCGTTAATTTCACTTTCCCTCGACAATTCCAGAACAAATCTGTCTTCTTTCACATTTACTTTTTTCTTACCTTCTGTTATTTCTTTCTCATTTTTAGCTCTTTCTCTCTTTTTTTTTTTTACCGCACCTATTTTTTTTCTCGTCTGTTTTCTTTTCTTTTTTTTTTTTAGCTTTCTTTTGTTATTTTCCACCCATCCGCTTCATTTGCATTACTGTTCCTTACTTTTTTAATCTCTCTTTCTTCTTGTTAAGATCTTTGTTGCATTTGTTGTCACTTCCCCGTTTCGCTTCTCTTCGTTCCAACGGAATCCGGGTCAACGTATCGGCAAACCTAAGTTTCCGTTTTTGGTTGCTCTTTCCCGCCATTTGCCTTTCCTTCATCCAGCGCGCAGCATGTTGGTCGCTATTCTTTATCTCTAAATACATTACTTGTCCCTGCAAATAATAATAATAAAAAATAACAATGAAGAAAAAAGACAAAAGAAATAAAAAATGGAACGAAATTTAAAAACATGGCTTCTCCTCGGGCTTTCTTTTGCGATCGCCGTTCGCATCTGAGAAACCAGGAAAAGTCGTAAATACAACCAAAGTAATCCTTCCAGTTTTCAGCACTTATTTTTATTTTAATGCATATCTAACTTCTCTATCTTTTACTTTAGGTTCGTATATCTCTTATATATATATATATATATATATATATATATATATATATGTATATATATATTGATTGATTGTAGAGTTTCTGGTCATAATAAGATTAGACCAGTGCACATTTGTATAAAAAGTGTTCAATACAATTATATTGTAAAACTTTTGAATATTTTCCATTTCTACCTTGAGTGGCGTAGAAACCTAGGTCGCGTAATAACTCGTTTATAAATTAAGAATATCCAAAAGTTCCACAATATAATTTTATTGAACACTTTTTAATACAAATGTGTACTGGTCTAATTTTATTATGACCAAAAACTAAGTAATTAAACAATCAATCAATATAAATATATATAAATGATGAAGTACGAAGAATGAAATTGAAACATAAAACAGTGCTCAATATAAAAAGAAAGCAATGAATATTTATTATTAATTATTACTTTCGAACGTTTAAAAAACTACTACAAAATTGTACATTTTGTTTGACATTGAAAGGACAATGTCTCATAAGGTAGTTAACAATGATGGTAATAATCAGTTTTATCATTAATCATTTTTATTTTATGAAAGCAAAACTTTTCTTTTCAAGATAAAAGGATTTAATAAAGAACAATCATGCTTTATTTTATTTTATTTTTATTCTAATTTACAATATTAAATATAAATTTACGATGTCGTAGTGCGTCTCTAAATATCCTTTATTTGATGTTCTTTGAATAATATTTGTGTTTGTGTATGGGATTTCATATTTTTTTTTAAATGTCAAAAGATCCGAGTTGCAACATTGTAACTATACGTTAATCTCTATCTGCAACCCATTTCCGTTCTAATTTTGAATTCTATTCTTTACCTGTTTTCATTGGCTTTTCCATTCTCTACATTTTCTAACTTATTTTTCTCTTCGCTTTTTATTTCTTCTGTAGCTTTCCTTTTCCTCTTTCTTTTCATTTTTTTGAATTCTCATCTTATCTTCTTCTCTTTTCCTCTCTCCTTCTTTCTTCTTTTTTCTTTATTCTTTATTAAATCATTTTACCTTGTATAGAAACGTTTATTGCCATCATTGTTAACTACCTGATAAGATATTGTTCTTTCAATGACGAAACAAAATGTACAATTTTGTAGTAGTTTTTTGAAATGTTCTAATATAATAATTAATAATATATAATAATATATATAATAATATATATATATATATATATATATATATATATATATATAACTTATCTGCAGATTCAATCTTTTTATGCATATGCACACACACACCCAGCATGATTATTTATTTGTGTGCGTATGTGTTGCGCGCTCATGCATGTGTATGCAAATATATATGTGTAAACATGGACGTATGCACATGCACGCTCCCTTGCGTTTTTTCTCAAGACAATATATGACCTGGTGTTTGCAAGCTTTCTCATACATTCATTCATACGTACCCCACTCTGTAACACGCTCACGCACGCACATGCACGCACAGGAACGCTCAAGCACGCACGCACGCACGCACGCACGTGCATATCTATCTATCTATCTATCTATCTATCTATCTATCTATCTATCTTATTTCTCCATATATATTTTCTGATTCCCACCCCATCATTTTTCGGTGCACCACACGCACATGGACTCTCTCATACACGTACACAAACAGATTTTCCTATCTAAAAATACAAACAATACGCACATGTTATTTCTCAGACTAACTTTATTTTGTTGTTGTTGTTGTTATTATTATTCGAACAAACACGACTATTATATGAAGAGAAACAGAAATAATATAATACACATTCATGTATATATTATCATATATGCACACAATTTCATTTACACATACATGCACACTGTCTTCCTTGCACACAAACATATCATCTACATTACGCAAACATATATCGTCTGTTACACACAAATAAATAAACACACACACACACACACATATATACACACACACACACACACCCTAGAAAATACGGAAATGCCGACGTATATCGATTCAAATGTCTTTTTCTTCCGCATTATTCTATACCTCAAACCCATTTTTCTACTTTTTTACTTTCTTAAAATAATTTCTGAAGTCTTCTCTTTCCCTTATTTCCTACATCTTTGCTATTTTCGTGCCTTTCTTTCTATTTTTTGACTCTTTCTCAATATGTTCCTCTTTTTACTGTGTAATTTCTCTAAAAGTCTTAACAGCAATTTTTCCCTTAAACATCATCCATTTTTTTTTTGTCTTTCTTGCTTTCTCATCTGACAATGTTTGACCTCCATGTTTAATTTAATCATTCATACAGTTTTATTTCTCTTTCTTTTTATCAAAATACCCTTGTCTCTTCATTCCCAATTCGTATTTTCCATTTAGTTGCTCTTATTTTTCATCGCGTTTTCCTTCTTTGGAGAACTTTTTGGTTTTGTCATTTCCTTTATTCGTTTCAGACATTTCTTTTCGTTTTTCGCGCTCTTTTTGTCTTACGTTCCCACAAGTCTTTTTGACGCTCCTCTTTATCCTTTTATTTTGTTTTTGTTGTCTCTTCCTATCTTTATCAAACACATTTTCCCGTTTTCTTGTTACTTATCATTTATTGCTGGCTTCCATTTGTAGAAACTTCTTATCTCTTTCGAATTACGTTTCATTCAATGCCTTTTCACTCCCTCAATATGTGCAAGTGCGTTTGCGAGTGTGTATTTGTGTCCTTGTACGTATCAGAGAATGTTAACAGATGAGAATCTTTTTTCACTCACTTTATCTCTCTTTCTCTTTCCCTTTATCTATCTATCTATCTATCTATCTATCTATCTATCTATCTATCTATCTATCTATCTCTGTCTGTTCAGATCTATCTATCTATCTATCTATCTATCTATCTATCTATCTATCTTCTCAGTCTGTTCAGATCTATCTATCTATCTATCTATCTATCTATCTATCTCAGTCTGTTCAGATCTATCTATCTATCTATCTATCTATCTATCTATCTATCTATCTATCAGTCTGTTCAGATCTATCTATCTATCTATCTATCTATCTATCTATCTATCTATCTCAGTCTGTTCAGATCTATCTATCTATCTATCTATCTATCTATCTATCTATCTATCTATCTATCTATCTCAGTCTGTTCAGATCTATCTATCTATCTATCTATCTATCTATCTATCTATCTATCTATCTCAGTCTGTTCAGATCTATCTATCTATCTATCTATCTATCTATCTATCTATCTCAGTCTGTTCAGATCTATCTATCTATCTATCTATCTATCTATCTATCTCAGTCTGTTCAGATCTATCTATCTATCTATCTATCTATCTATCTATCTATCTATCTATCTTCAGTCTGTTCAGATCTATCTATCTATCTATCTATCTATCTATCTATCTATCTATCTATCTATGTATCTCAGTCTGTTCAGATCTATCTATCTATCTATTTTTCTATCTATCTATCTATCTATCTATCTATTTATCTATCTATATCTATCTATCTATCTATCTATCTATCTATCTATCTCAGTCTGTTCAGATCTATCTATCTATCTATCTATCTATCTATCTATCTATCTATCTATCTATCTCAGTCTGTTCAGATCTATCTATCTATCTATCTATCTATCTATCTATCTATCTATCTCAGTCTGTTCAGATCTATCTATCTATCTATCTATCTATCTATCTATCTATCTATCTATCTATCTATCTCAGTCTGTTCAGATCTATCTATCTATCTATCTATCTATCTATCTATCTATCTATCTATCTATCTATCTATCTATCTATCTATCTCTATCTCGTCTGTTCAGATCTATCTATCTATCTATCTATCTATCTACAAATATAAACTCTTTACACTCTCTCTTATTTGATGTACGTATATGTAACAGTTTGGTCGGTGGCTTACGACCATATCCCGTTGAAACATCGATTCCTGTATGATCACCGAAGTTAAGTAACATTGAACCCGCGCAGTACCTAAGTGGGTGACCGCTTTGCAATACCAGTTGCTGTAAGCTTGGATGTGCGTGTTGTGTAATGGATAACGGTTCGAAACTGGAAATCAGCGAACCGATATCCAATATCAGTCATATTTGTTATTCGATTTCTTAAGTCAAAGTTAGTATAATTTTTAGCGTTTCGAATTCAAGAAGAGACGATGTGTCCAATCAAAGTTTTCAGAATTATCGCATTCCAAGCCTACCTGAAAAACGTAAATATTGTAAAAAAAAAAAGAAAAAGAAAAATGAAAGATGAATGAACGTGAAACATAAATAACCAATAAAAATCAGACAGCATAAAAGTGAAAATAGTTAAATTTCTTACTTCTTTCTTCTTCACATCTCATTCTCTTATGAAGTTTTAAAAACGTGAAACATCCTACATTGATAAACAATTCCTATTTAATACTTCTTATGATTATGTTGCATTCCCATCCATATTTGATATCTATCTATCTATCTATCTATCTATCTATCTCAGTCTGTTCAGATCTATCTATCTATCTATCTATCTATCTATCTATCTCAGTCTGTTCAGATCTATCTATCTATCTATCTATCTCAGACTGTTCAGATCTATCTATCTATCTATCTATCTATCTATCTATCTATCTATCTATCTATCTATCTATCTCAGTCTGTTCAAATCTATCTATCTATCTATCTATCTATCTATCTATCTATCTATCTATCTCAGTCTGTTCAAATCTATCTATCTATCTATCTATCTCAGTCTGTTCAAATCTATCTATCTATCTATCTATCTATCTATCTATCTATCTATCTATCTATCTATCTATCTATCTATCTCAGTCTGTTCAAATCTATCTATCTATCTATCTATCTATCTATCTATCTATCTATCTATCTATCTATCAAACATATTTCATTGAATAATATAGACATATTATGTGTATTTTTATAATGATCCTTTTTAATTCTCTAATTGGTTTTTTGATGTTAAGCTGAAATTTATCAAGAATAGCGCCGTAATTTTCGTCAATCCATATAAGTACATTTCGTCTTTTCCGAGATTATTCTTAGGGGTGAATTATCAAGACAAATTTACTGTAACTGCGATCGGTATGATCTTTGAAAACTTACCTTGAGCAAGCTCTTTTATAATTATTTTAAAATTTTAAACTTATCTGTTGTAGCTATAGTGATTTTGCAAGCGTCCTAATATAAAGGAGCTTACCAGAAAGAGTAGAAATGCAAAATGGTATTAAGTTTTAGACAAATGCTTTTTAAAACGTTACTGCTAGACTCGTGATAAAATTTGTTCATTGTTGTTTGGTCGCCTTTGCAATTTACCCCTGCGGATGATTCGGAGGAGATTGAAAGTACTTTGGTTAACAAAAGCTACAGTTTCTTCCTTGATGAATTTTAACTTAACATCGGGAAGTAAATTATAGAACTAGAAAAGATTATCATAAAAATAGACATACTATGCCTAGATTATTCAATGAACCATTTACTTTTTGTTTTAAATGGCATTTTGGGGTTGTTATAACTTTCTTTAAATGTTGTTTCTGTTGAGCTTATGTAAAGTTTTATGACTGTTAGCAATTTTGGTTTCACACAGTCTTCCAAATCGCTATTACCTAAGCTATGTAAGAAAAAGTTATTCCCAATTGAGCATTTTTGTACATCCTTGTTTTCGTTCACTTACGCGCGTTCACTTACGCACAAATACCCTTGGGAAAGGTATTGATCCTTCTCTTCCCTCTAGTTATGAATTAAATAACAAGACAGATTGAGGTCTATAGCCTTGGCTGGCAACCAGTCTACCGCAGAAAGTAATGGTAACTTACTGCGGGATAATCCTCTGCCGAGTCAGTCATGTCTCTTTCGAGACATGATCACCCAAGCATATATCAACCGCAACTTCTACTCCAACAGTTTCTTTTCTCGCACTTCCCGACTGTGGAATTCTCTTCTACATGACTGCTTCCCCGACGGCTACAATCTCCATGAGTTTAAATGTAAGGTCAATAGACACCTTCTAACAAACTAACTTCCATTCTTTCAAACACTCTTCTCACCCACCCAACTATCTATCACCCGCTTCTGACATTTCCTATATCTAACCACTCTTCCTATTTATCTCCCCCTATGTAGCCCCAATCTCCGCCTATGTAGCCCCAAGCGCAATAGTGGCAGTGGAATGCCTTGTTTGGGGTGAAATGATAAAAAAAAATATCATGAATGGCACTGACTGTTTTCGTTCAATCATTTTCTTACAACATTCAATTCTCTGCTGTTATTTTTTCAAAAAATATCTCACATCAAAATGAAACCAACACAGTTCAATTACTCTTTCAAAATATGCCCACATCAAAGGTACACGACTACAAAATCAAACTCATAAAAAGTAGGACACATTATAAAATATCTAAGACGGAAGTTATTCTACTTTCTCAACAAATACAATACCAAAGATGACAACCATAACAACACCTATAATTAGCACAACAAATTTAAACTTGCATTAAAAATCATCATCGCATTTAAAAATTACTAAATAAACATAATAAATAATCTAGAAACAAGAGAAACTAACTTCAATTCCCTCCCAAATCTAGAAAAACCTTAAAAAGAATAAGTAAATAAGAACAAACGATTTATAAAAGCTAACAGATCCATATCAATCAACAAAATGGAAACCAACAATTACAAAAATCTAGTGGAAAACGAAGTTACCAATTTTACACGACCACCACAAACGAAACAGAAAACGATGTAAATAAATATACTAAAACGTAGTCGCTAAAGTAAAATTAAACAATAGAATAAAACCATTATCAAACCATTTATCAAACCATTTATTAAACTAAAAGACCATAAGAACAACTTCATAAACAAAGCAGCATGCAGCTTACAAAACCCCACAAAAAGTAACATTGGAAAAATAAGTAAACAAATTTGTACGGGTAGGTCATGAAGGCTATCACAATGCGTTTAGTAAAATAAAGGAAGGTAAAGAAGGTGTTGGGTATTACCTATTTATTATTCATTAATATTTCAAGATCAAAATCTCATCTTCAGAATGGTAGGAAAGCTTGTTTTCACGTTCGTCCGCTCATGGACAGTGCCTTTCAACGAATGATCATCCTTCGCTGCTACTGTTGTCGTATGTTGTAGTATATGTGTGTGTATCTGTAAATGTTTAGAGCATGTATGTGTGTGTGTTTATGGTTTATATTTGTGTGAGTGATAGTAGGCGCCGTTTTACGACCCGATGATATCTGTCTGCTTTAATTTATGGTTTATGGTAAACAAATATCTTTAAAAAATGCTCAAAACTAAGAAGCATACCAATAAAGACTAAGAAGCATATCAATAAAGAAAAGTGTACCTTCACAGAACTAAATATAAAATGGATCTATCTATCCATCAAGGAGCACACACTGAACAATGCACTAAATTTAGCAAAACAGTATATTAATATCCCTAACAAAGTCATAAATATAATTAAACACTGCCGAAAATCAATATTATACTATAATAGCAAGATATAGACAAAAACTTTTTAGGAGTTCTTGGGAAGTTCATAAGAGTTTTTTTTAGAGTTCTATTGGAATTCAGTAGAACTACTAGGTAGTTGATATTAATCGGCAGTTAGCCGAATGCTAAGTTAGCTTTCAGTGGAAGATTACAAAGTTCCCAACATTTTGGTTGTGTTAAGTCGATTAGCAACTGACATAGCACGATTATAACCTTCAGTGCGAAAACTACGCCACCACAATTTTATGTAATTTTCATGATAAAAATGTTTTTTATATTCGTGGGGTTATCATTTCTTTTATTGTATGGAATAGTTTTTTTTTAATTTTCTACATTAAATTCAATTGATATATTTTTGTTATGGAGAAACACACCTATTCCTCAGATAATGGACTCTCCCTCCTATATTAATAAGAGTTAACAGGAAGTTAACGGGAGAAGTTCTGGAGAAGTTCTTGAGAAGTTCTTGGGAAGTTCATAGGTGTTCTTTAGAGTTCTATTGGAGTTCAGTAGAACTACTAGGCAGTTGATATTATCGGCAGTTAGCCGAAGACTAAGGAGTCAGCTTTCAAGATTACCAAATTCCTAACATTTTGGTTGCGTTAAGACGATTAGCAACCGACCTAGTACGATTATAACCTTCAGTGTGAAAACTACTCCACAACAAAACTAGAATACAAAAATGAAAACAATTCAAACAAAAGCAACAGAAAAAAATATAATCTCGTTCACCCGTCACAACAGCACAATAAAAACAAAAAATAGGAAAAATATTTTTCAAAGTAATTGTAAAACACTTCCCTGAAAACAGTAAACTATCAAAAATCATAAAAAATACAATCAAAATCAGAGCTGCATGGATTATAGGGAGAAAATAACAACCAAACACAATTTAAAGAAAACTCAACGACACCAATAACAGGCAAATAAAAATAACAATCAGCAAATAATAAAAAACATATATGTAACTGCCGAAACAAAGAAAAATGTCCCATTAACAACAAATGCCTAACCAGTAACATAATATACCAAGCTACCGTAACAAATAACATTAAAACAGGAGAAAAGATTTACATTAGCGCCACAGAAACAACTTTTAAAGGAAAATATAACAAACAAGAATGTCATTTAAATAATACATACAAACAACATAACCCTATCAAAATACACATGAAGCCAACAAGAATATAATACCCCACCAAAATGAAATGGGAATCATAAAAATAGTGGCTCTACACAATACAAATAGTAGAAATTGCAAATTATACTTAGAGGAAAAACTAGCAATGATTACTTTTAAAAACCAAAATGAAGTAGTAAACAAAAAAATACAAAATAATAGGTAATGGCAACCACAACAGCCAACACATAACAAATACTTAATTTATCATCTAATGTACTAATTCAATCAGTTAAGTGTCATACGCAATACACCTTTGGGCGATCATGTCTCGAAAGTGACATGACTCACTGGCTAGAAGATTATGGTTGCCATTACTTTCTGTGGTAGACCGGTTGCCAGCCAAAGCTATAGAACCCAATCTGTTCTGTTATTGAACCCATAAATAGAGAGAAGAGACGGATTAATACCTTTCCTAAATGTATTTGAACGTAAGTGAATGCAAGGAATTCAACTGGAATTCGAACTTCGCTCCCCGATTTGTCGTTCTGAGCCGATATCCACTGCACCACAACGCACATCCTGCACCACAACACACATCGTAACGCACATCATAAAGGTATAAAAGGCGGAAATTAAGAAATATTAGCGGTAAGTTTTGAAAACCCATTGAGGAGTGGGCGGGAAAATCCGCATCCGAAACTTTGAAGTCTGCTGTCTGAAGGTAACATCAGTCAGCTAAGTGAAAACCTTTCACTTTTATTAATTTACAAAATAATACGTAAGATGCGTTGGTTGCCCACTGTAGAGAAACTGGCCACAATTTTTGCAGAAAAATGCTATACTGATCAGAGGAGAAAATAATTTACTTCGACTGAAATATCTAGAGATTGCCTTGATTGCAAATCATCTACAGTAAATTTGTGCCATGGCTCTTACAACATTTGCCATTTCCTGGTAGATACCTATCAACAATAGTGATGAAAAGAAAAAGAAAATGATCTGAAATGAATTCGGTTAGATAAAAATAAAATAAAAAATAAATTAAAATTCTAAAATACTCGTTAGCCCTCGGCGGTGCGCATGCTTAGTCGTACCAATGTAGCAAATTTAGTCTGATAGCAGACATAGAAAGAAAACTACAAGACCTCCTACAGAAGGTAGCTGAAGAGAGTGACAATAAAGGACTACAAATAAACTGCAAAAAAACAAAAACAAATGCATGGTCATCAGCAAAAAGGGCAGCCCAAAATGCCAGTTACAGGCAAGGGACTTTAAAATCAAGCAGGTACAGAAATTTAAATACCTGGGAAGTGTTCTAACAGAAGATAGAAAGTATGACACTGAGATCCGAAGGCGAATTGGCATGGTGAAAGAAGTATTCCAGAAGTTGAGTAAAGTATTAAAAAACAGAACAATTTCACTAGAAACAAAGAGAGTACTTAATGGATTGCTATGTGATATCGGTTCTTCAATATGGCAGTGAATGTTGGACAATATCTTCGAAGATGAAGGAAAAACTTGAAGAAGCTGAAATGTGGTTCTACAGATGGATTCTGTTGATATCATTGACCGAGCATGTGAGCAATAATGAAGTTTTGGAAATGATGGAAACGAAAAGGAAATTAATACTGAGCATCAGGAAGAGGCAACTAAAGTTCCTGGGACATGCAATGAGGAAGAATCTGATACTAAAAGGCCAGATAGAAGGACAAGAGACAGGGAAAAGCAGCGGATAACATATTTGAAGGACCTGATCAGGTGGATGACGGAACGAGAGTTGCATGGTGCAAACAGGAGAAAGCGTGCTAAGGGTCACCAGGGACAGGGAGATGTGGAAAGCCATGAATGCCAACGTCCTGAAAGAACAGGGCACATAAAAGAAGAAGTCTTAAGGTCGAAACGCGTCACAAGTAAACTCTTTCCACTTTGTCATACACTTTACCCAGTATTGTTCTTGATAAATAAAAATATATATCGTACATTAGTTCTTAAGTTATTCATTACTTCTCTTCATCCTAATCATTAAAACATTGTGCTATTTCTTTTTCATTTATTCTGTTTGTTCTTTTCTCTATTCTGTCGTTCCTTTTGTCCATAATATATCAGTTATTCCTCTCTTATGACTTTCTCAGTGGTATATTATTTTCAACCTCTTCTCGCAGCTAATCATTTTTTTATTTACTTTTCTCTAAAAAGCCAGTTTCTTTCTAAATATTTTTGTCTTCAGCTTAATTTCCATTCTCCTCGCCCGAATATTATGTTTGCTTTTTTTTATTTCTTTCTTTCTCACGTCTTGTTCTTTCCTAAGCCAGCCAGGAGAGTCTATCGTTCGTTTTTTGTCTCTCTCAAACCACTTTTTGTCGTCATTCACTTTCTGGCAGTTTTTATTCTTTGCCGCTCCAACCACTTGTATTTTGCGTTATTTCCCATTGCTTCTCTATATTCATAGCTACAGTTGTTGGACCAATTTCTTTTCGCTTTATATATATATATATATATATATATATATATATATAAAGTTTTTTTTTGTTATTTTCTTTATCCTTTCTTTTTTCCTTTTTCTCTTGTCATTTTTTTGTTGTAACCTATCCCTCACTAAATCTAAGGAATACTGGTCTCTGGTGCCATATGAATAAACGTTAATTCTGCGACTCTCCTAACTTCCGGTTCAGACCGTATGTCCCATTATATTTCTAATTGCTGATTTGTGCGCAATGTTATTTCGGTATTCGATTCTTCATTTTCCATTCTTCCACTTTTTTTTTCAATGGGTGCTCAATGTTCCTTTCTAGAGAAAGTCACTGATACTATTGGGAAGCGATGTATCATCAGGACGGAAAGAAACAAAGAAAGAACGGTGAGAAAGAGAGAAGAAAAACTAAGTAAAAAGAAATACACATCCACACACATACACGCACATGTATGTATGTATGTATGTATGTATGTATGTGCGTGTATGTGGGTGTGTGTAGGCAGTTGCTATCTTGCTCATAACAATATTATAAGAAAAACAACAAACACAACATCCAGAAGAATAAAAGAGAGAAAACTTGATGAAGGGAGAGAATTAAACATAAAATGATGAAAAAGAGGGAAAAATAGGAAGAAAAGCAAAGAAAAAGCGAAGATAAACAACAAGAACAACCAGGACATTACAAAGAAACAAAGAAATGCTTTTTAGTTCTTTTCTGCGCAATTTTCTTTTCTCTACGTTTCTATAACAAACATTTGTCCACTAAACTCCGAATACACAGACAAATATATATATATATATATAAAATAAATTGAATCCATCAATTTGTTGGTTAACTTGACTTATACTGTATTTAGTTTGAACTTGAATATACAAAAAGTTATCTGAGTGAATGGTGAGCTGGGATCGGGAGGCCAGTGATCGTGAGATGCTCGGCGGATTGGTGAGTTGGTGATGGGTTTTGTCGGGAGTAAAAAGCGCGGGAGATTATTGCGCTTTCGCTTTCAGGCAAAGTAAAAGAAAAAAATATGGTGGATGAACAAAGACTGAACCAGTCAACGAGCCTGTCAGTAATCTTTCTATCGAATATAAATGAAATTAGAAAGCAGTCTACAAATACAAAAGTGTACGTGGGGCCACCAGCAAACACACATCCACCATTGCGTACATAGGCAACACATATACTATTGTATAGGTACGCATACAGACAAAGTAATACAGGGTGAGAATATAGAGGGGTACATTTTGGATGGTGTTGAAGATTATGAAGCGCGCAAGTTTACAAGATGGAGTTTAGAGTAATTCAACTAAGTAGGGGGAGCTGTTAGATTCGAAAGAATAAAAAATAGTATAATGCATTTTTTCGAGGGGGTGAGTTTAAGAAGAATGAATGAAAATAGAAATGAATAATGAGAAAAGAAATGTAGAATTCAAGAATAACAATATTTATAATCTATAGCTATAAAAGTGACGATGGTGGACGTTGTGTAAGTATTTGTTTGTTTGATAGATTAGTCTTCGCGTCTGCATTTTGCGGTCTAGCTCGACGGGAGTTGCACTCAGAATTTTAGAACGATAACGATACCTTGAAATTCTTCAGAAAGCCAAAATTGGGGGTAGAAAAATATATATTATCACCCCGCAAAGTCAGGGATCAGTTTATGTATTGATTATAATATAGAATCGATCACCCCACTTTATATTATCTATATCTATATATGTTGCTCCTCCCCTCCCACTCTAATTTAATAGAGACATTCTACATTGTTATCTATATCTATTAAAGTGACGAGGGTGGACGTTGTGTAAGTATGTAAATTCATTATATATTTTTTATTCTTATTATTCCTTAAACTATACGAGTAAAACTGGGCTAAACTTCTAGTAGAAATTAAAAATAAAGAAAAAGAGAGAACAAAATTTGTTTGAAGAAGAAAGAAGAACAAGAAAAATATAGAGCAGCGGTCGGCAACCCCCGGCCCGCGGGCCACATCCGGTCCCCGAGTGAATCTTGTCCTTACTTTGGACACGATATAAATATAGGTAAATCAAACCAAAGTGACAGTTGATAGTCTGAATATATTGCGTCGAAATTTTAAAAAAAAATGTTTCTTCTTACCCGGAGAATGTGTTTTACTTTTTTTTTTTATTTGTAGGGATCGCCAAAATTAGCGGACGGCCTCACTTTAATTTTTTCTGTGTAATTGCTTCCATGAGCGGGCACTTTTAAATGAATATAAAATAATGTTTTCAACCAATTTTAATGGATTTTTTTTCAATACTGAGTCACGAAGCATTTATTTTAAAGATGTAATATAATTTTTAACAAAATTTCCGTCAGATATTTTCTTTTTTTCATGTTTAGCAACCTGATTTTTATCGGATTGAGATAGAGGTGAAATACTTTCTGCAACTCCGAAATTTTTCACTTCTTGGTAGAGTTCCTTTTTTGTAAATAAAAATAAAAACAAGAAAAAAAAAATCAAAATACGTTTTGCAAGGTAAAAGCTATCGAAAATAATTTCCAAATCATTTCAAAATTGTATTCACATGTTTAATAATATGGTTCTCCTCCATGACACTGGAGCCATAGCTCTCTGGCCCTCCTCCATGACACTATATTGCATTTTGGCCCTCACTCTCCAAAAGTTTGCCGACCCTTGGTATAGAGGATGCCGAAGATGTGAATGAAGACCAAGTAAAAACAACATAATGAAAATTAGGTGAATGAGTGCTGAAATCAAACTCACAAAGCACAAATGTCATTAAACACTTAGCAGCTAACAATGACTAAAATGAAAGAAAAGCCCTAATTTTGGAAGGGTCATATCCAGACTCCGGCATTTTGGCTGGGTTCTAAATGACCAATTAAGACCTAATAAGACCGGTTAAGACCAGTTTGACCGGTTTTAAACTCAGCTACCGCGTGAGCGAGGGATGGGTAAATATTTGACCAGTTTACCTGGCTCCCCACGTTAAAAAAGACCTTGTGTCACACCTCTCTCAAGTGGGGGAGAAGGGTAAATGTGCGTTAGGGTGCAGTGGATATAGACTCGAAACGAGAAATCAGGGAGCCGAGTTCGAATTCCAGTTGAATTCATTGCATTCACTTACGCGCAAATACCCTTGGGAAAGGTATTAATCCGTCTCTTCCCTCCAGTTATGGGTTAAAAATAGGACAGATTGGGTTCTATAACCTTGGCAGAAAGTAATGGCAAACCTACTGTGGGATAAACTTCTGCCCAGTCCTTCATGTCTCTTTCGAGACATGATCGCCCAAGTGTGTATCACGTATGGCACTTAACTGACTGACTATATTAATAACCCCCATTATGGCTTGTCATTCTTTAAAAGAAACCCTTTTTGAATTTCTAACTCTCTTCCACAAGATAAACATATCTGCTTCTTATGAGCATGAGTGTAATAAATGGTACAGCTTGTAAAATCAAAATCATTTAAAATATTTTATTATTAAAGATTTTAAAAGTATAACACTGCAGTAAGCAAAGCAAAGTTAAGAGCTTTATTTAATTCTGAATATGAGTAATTCCGTATTAAATAAACAAGCGTCCGATCATCAGCAACACAGACTTTTTTCAAATTTGGTACGTTCATAAATCTTTATGATACATAATGAATAGTACCAATTTTAAATCGCTAGATCAAAGGGTTCAAGAGATATGACGCTTTGATCTTTGTCAAAAAGGTGAATTTTCGAAAATAGTCAAGAATAAAAAATAAATCAAAAGGGAAAAGTTAGGAGAAAAAAGAATAAATTTTATTAGAATATTTATCGTATAAAATAAGTGTATTTTCATTTTGTATATATAAATATATAGATGCGGTTTCCGGTTTTTCCTTTTCAAGTCTTTTCACTTTTTTTTTTTTCCAATTGGAGTAGATAGACTAAACTATCGCCCGGTTCACACTCCACCCACGTCTACTGAACAGGTGAAGAGGCGCATCCCTTGTTCCCTGTTTATGATGTGGTTTCCGGCTTTCTCTTTTCCATTCTTTTTACCCTTACGTAGCCCCTTGCGCATCAGCGGCGTTTTCGCCTTGCTTGGAGTGATATGATTAAAAAATAAAAATAAAAAATAAAGAAAATATTTAAAAGTACATCTATCTTTCAGACTTCTCCTCTTCTCTACTTGGCGTTTAAGAATCTCCTGAAAAATAGTTTGTTAGTGGATTCATTTTCTCCAACTTATTTGCTATTTTCAGGTTATTTAAAGCCATAACACATTAAATTGTAGTATACTTTGTGGAGATAATATTGATTTATTGATATAAGTACTGTTGATTAGCCCATTACTAGGGGTAGAAGCGAGGGATTCATACCTTTCCCAAGTTTATTTACACGTTAAATATAACGTAGCCAATTGAAATTGGAATACCCATTGGAAGCACATCCAAGCTTACATTCTCAAGCTGTCACCCATCTATGAACTGACAAGGTTCGACGTTGCTTACCTCCAGTGATCGTGTGAGGACCGACGTTTCAACGTTATATGAAAGTATGCTACTATTTCTTAAATTTGTTTACAATAGTGTTCACTATATACAAGGCCCGAGAACCATTCGAGAGAGGATTACAGAGTAAGAGGCACAGATTATACGCATATGTGGGGAAGAGGTAGAGATCGGGGAAGCAATATCTTGGGAGTCGGTTCCACAAAGCAGTGGTTCGTGGGAAGAATCTGCTCGAGTCGAACTTACATCTCACAAGTGGAATACGAAGAGAATGAAGGTGCGTAGCGTAGACGTAAAGGTGAAAACTGATGAAACTGAGGAATGTAGTTCGTCTGAACACTTGCCATGGAAATAGCGATAGAGCAGCGAGACGCTTGCGGCGTTTCGTCAGTGGGAAACGGGCTGTAGGGTGGAAAATGATTGGTCACCCAGAAGATTTTGGACCTTACTGAGACAGGAAAGTAAAAACTGTGCAGCTCCTGTCTATATATAATAGCAGTACTCCATTTTTTTCCGGCTAATGTAAAGATATAGGATAGCAAGAAGAGCCAGGTACTTACTGATGAGGTACAGGGAACCAAACATTTTACCAGTATCTTTAACGATGAATCGGATTCATGAATTCTACGTGAGGTCTCGGCTGAATTTCCAGGAGAGTTGCACATTTTTCTTAAGAATTATATTTCAATCTAGGCCAGTTGATATTATTTCCACTTTTTTTTAATGAAAATAAAAAAGGATGTTAACTTAAACATGTGCCGAGTAAAATAATGTTTGTGACGATTGTGCTGTGCATATAACTCAGAATTGTACTACTAGCAAGGAAACACATGTATGTTCATTATTCCACCTACGTCTATTGAACGGGTAAAGAGGCTCATCCCTTGTTCCCTGTTTAGGATGTGGTTTCCGGCTTTCTCATTTCCAATCTTTTCACTATTTTTTTTTTTTTGTTTATTTTTTTCAATTGGAGTAGATAGACCAAACTATCGCCCGGTTCACCCTCCACCCACGTCTATTGAGCAGGTGTAGAGGCTCATCCCTTGTTCCCTGTTTAGGATGTGGTTTCCGGCTTTCTCATTTCCAATCTTTTCACTCTTACGTAGCACCCTGCACATCAGTGGCGTTACGCCTTGCTCGGGGTGATATGATTAAAAAAAAAATTATAGGTCTTTAAGAAAGCAGAATGCATGGTCATAACCAAAAAGAGCAGCCCAAATACGGGTGGGAGGTGTTCAAATCAAGCAGGTACGAAAATTTAAATATCTGGGAAGTGTTGTAACTGAAGACGGAAAGTGCGACACAGAGATCCAAAGGCGAATTGGCATGGCAAAGGACGGGTTCCAAAAGCTGATTAAAGTATTAAGACACAGGAAACTTTCACTAGAAACAAAGAAGAGAGTACTGGATTGCTATGTAATGTCAGTTCTTCATTATGGCAATGAAGGTTGGACAATATCAACAAAGATGAAGGGAAAACTTGAAACAGCTGAAATGTGGTTCTACAGAAGGATTCTGCGGATATCGTGGACCTAGCATATGGGCAATGACGAGGAGTTGGAAAGAATGGAAACGAAAAGGAAATTAATATTGAGCACCAGGAAGAGACAACTGAAGTTCCTGGGACATGCAATGAGGAAGGAGGGCTTGGAGAATCTAATACTAACAGGCCAGATAGAGGGAAAAAGAGACAGAGAAAAGCAGCGGATACATATTTGAAGGACCTGAGCAGGTGGATCACAGAACTGGGGCTGCGAGACGTTACAGGAGAAAGCGTGCTAAGAGCTGCCTGGGATAGGGCCATGATCGCCTACGTCCTGAAAGGACAAGGCACATAGAAGAAGAAGAAGAAAAAGAAGAAGAAGAAGAAGAAGAAGAAGAAGTCATACAAAAAGAAATTCACCAACAATTTTGATCTAAAAATGCAACACTCATCAAAAGATGAAGTAATTTACTATAAAGAAAAATTCTCGAAAGTGACGCTATCGAATGTTATCAAAATATAAATCTACGCTCTGGTTTGTTTCTAACATCACCTTTCCTGAAAGAATGAATACTTTCCCAAGTCTCCATGCACGACCACCAATACGTTAAAAAAAAGAAAACATTTAAATTCATTACGTCAGGCTTTTGATTATGTACATCACATACGGCCATCACAAACTATAACAAACTAATCACTATTTAAAAAATATTCTTTTATATATATATATATATATATATATATATATATATATATATATATATATATGCGGATGACTATTTACGCTCTCACACCCTGATTGAGCACTCAGGAAGAATGGTAGACGGATGTCTAACCGTACTGATGAGCTGCGATACAGCGAAACAGATCTGTATGCGGATATATATATATATATATATATATATATATATATATTGAATATTACTCGATTACTTTTACCTTACCAGATTTCGAATTATGGCACTTTTGAGTCCACCCCAGTTCTTTTTCAACCATCTGATGAATTTTCGTTCTCAAATTTAAAGGCCTTGATAAACAAATTGCATTCTTGCTCTTGCATATAAACAGGCGCAACAAAATAAGCCTCTACATGTGCCTTGATAAAGTTTCTCAAAGGACGAAACGCGTCGGCTAATAACAGTTCTTCCTCTTATATATATATATATATATATATATATATATATATATATATATATATAATACAATACAAGAAATCTAGAAGTGAGGCACTACCTACCACGGTTCTTCAGAGTAAGAGCCTCTTACCCTGAAGAACACTTTATTGTTAAGGTTTCTGCTTGTTTTTTTTTTCTTTCCAACGGGCACTAGACTTATTGTTCTTGTGTTCTGTTTGTTTCTTTTTTTCTCCTCCATTATTTAACCCACGTGGTAGTTCTCGCCGGGTTACAAGACGGTTTAAATTACTGTTAAGTTAGCATTATTTTCGGATGTTTAGTCTGTCATTATTAGTGTTGCCTTACTGGGATTAAGTTCATTATATATATATATATATTTATCTGTAAATTCAGTAAAATTTTGAAGGGGAATAGCCATTTTCCTCATTTTATTTTAAGACATGCATTCTCAGCCCCGTTTAAACAACAAATGGAGAAAATTTTAAGCCTAGAGTGGCTGGGGGATATTGGTTTTTATAGGGTTAAGCTAGCGGAAGTTTAGTAGTAGTTTCTCCTCTGGTAGTGGGAGGCACGTGGCTTGACCCTTGAGTTAGTAGTGGTAGGTAGGGGGAAAGTAAATGCTTAGTTAAATATTGTAATTAATACTTATTTCTATGACGACACATTCTAAAGATATTCCTCCGTTTATTTAGAAGTATATTCTGTAATTGAAATTTCAAAATTTTATTTTTTTCTGTTAAACATATATTTGCCTCTTAAGCTATTATGGGCTCTAGCCTTGCCTAAGGGCTTCCATTTTATCCTTAGATTTAAGTTATTTTCTTTTAATTCCCAATAATTTCAGGAAAGGTCTGTTTGCTTTAAACTATGGTTGGTGAAGGAGTGCCTGTGTGCTTCCCAATTCCCACCGAAATTCCGATATAAACATTACATTTCTTCTTTATTTTTTTCCTTGGGGTAGATGGTGGCCTGATAGATTACATTTGCAGATCTATATTTACCCTCAACCGGACCGTTATCTCTAGATCTACAATTACAGGGGGAGGGTATAATCCTATTCTCTATATTGGATTCCTTACACTTCTTCAAGATTTGGTTTTTGTGGAAGCTAATAATGTTATACATATTATTAGTACCAGAATAACTAATTTTGATAGTTTTCCGATTGAATGGTAATAGCGAGTTGGTAGCGAAAACCTGACGATGTTTTGTCTGTGGGACAAGGGTTGCAGGCTGGAGAATAATTTATCCCCCTACAGGCCCGCGTGAGCGGTTTTGAACTCTGTCGAGGATGAACAATGGAGATTAACAGCAGAGAGTAGAGGTCAGCAGACCGGCACTTTTCATCATGATAACATGGAGGTGAAACCAAACACTGCAGTATCATATATATATATTTACTAAAGATCTGAGAAACTGGCGTATGTAGGGGTGTGGTTGCTTAATCCTCACTGTTCAGCATTGACAGTGTTAAGAAATTAATAAAAAACAAAAACTGATACATATTTTACATAACGTTTTTTCAAATGCATTATTCGAAGTTAATATTCTCTAATTAATGATTTAATCTTTAATAAATTATTTTTATTCGGTTACAAAAAAAAGTTATGTTTTTCTAGTGCTGAGTTGCCAAGGTCCTGTGTTGTCTCAGTCCTGAGTTGTCTCGGCGCTCAGTCGCCAGTGTTGAGTTGGCAGTGTTTATATGTTTCTTCTTATCCTCGAAATATTTAGTATTTGCATTATTCGGACTATTGTCCTCATCTTTGTTGCCATTGTGCGGCGTTTCGGCCGTTGTACAATTCCTTCTTCTTCAGTGATTATATACCCTAGTGATTGTAATAAAGGGATCATATACCCCAATGATCATAATAAAGGACTCGGTTCGAAATTCCTAGCAACTGAAGAAGGCCGGAGCGTACAACGGCCAAAACGTCGTACAAATGACAACAAAGATGAGGACAATAGTCCGAATAATGTAAATATACTGTAAATATACCTCATCTCAGAAATATAGACAAATACTCAAAATACGCACATCGTTCTTCTTCCTCCTCTCTTACGCCAGTAGAACATCCTTATTCAGTTACCCACTACCTTGAATGGTTCTTGTGCCTTGTATTGGATAAAAAGTAGAAAATATAACCAAAAAGAAGCAACACAAAGAAGAAATTGAAAGATGTTGATTACCATGAAAATATTTTACAACATATCAACAACAATTGTTGGCTTATTTAATGTCGAAATCTGTTTTTTATATATTATATCAAAGTTAATAGTAAACATTGATTGGGTTTATATTTTAGTCTAAACGCAAGTATTGATTGGGTTTATACTTTAGTCTAAACGCAAGTATTGTTAAAGTTACACCACAAGTAAATATTGGTCGGGTTTACATCATACGTAAAGATCGGTCAGTTTCATACTTTAGTTTATTTACAGGGTTTATACTTGAGCCTAGATGTAATGATTGGCCAGATATATACTTTAGTCTGTAAATTATATTGATTGGGTTCACAGTTGTGTCTAGAGGTAAACATTGATCGAATTTATTCTTGAGTCTAAAGATAAACATTGATTTGGTTTATACATGAGTCTATGGATAAACATTGATCGGGTTTATAGTCGAATCTAGAGGGAAACATAGGTTACGTTTATATTTTAGTCTATACATAACAATGGTAGGTTTTATACTTGAGTCTGGAGGTAAACATTAGTCGAGTTTATATTTGAATCTATTCGTAAAGGTTGGTTAAGTTTATGCTTTAGTTTATACATAACATTTTTTTGGTTTATACATATAAGTCTATAGTCAGGTTTATACATATATGTATATGAAATTATTTGTTTGAACATTATTTTTGATTGATACTCGTATTTAAGTAGATATTCTGTTTATAATAAAACAGTATTATATATCTATTTCTACCGGCCTGATCATTTATGATAAATTTTGTTACGAAAATGTGTGTCATTCCTCTATATGGATAGGGTTCGCTGGTTCGAATCCTACCGAATGACACACATTTTCGTAACAAAAATTTATCGTAAATAATCAGGTAGAAATAAATATATATACTGTTTGGTTATAAATAGAATATCTACTTAAATACAAGTA
>JBBBDQ010000927.1:2690000-2830000 GCA_037127315.1 Ascarosepion bandense | reverse complement strand
ACTGACTGCCTTAACTATATTAGTAATCTGTACAAGCAAGTACTTGATTACTTCTACAAATAACTGTGTCATTGCTGGAAGACAGACAGGAACTTGCAAAAGTGACTTAAACACGCTTGTCTTTTGTTTAAAAATCATTTCACACCAAGCAAGGCAGTACCGCCACTGATATGCAGGGGGATATATAAGAGAGTTAAGGTTTTAGGCAGGAGCAGAGTGAAGAGGTCGAGCCAGCTACAGGGGGTGACAGAGAAACAGAAGGATGTGAACACAGAACTGAAAATAGTTGCGAAAGCAGAGAGAAAGAAAAAAATACAAGATACACAGGTTGATGTAGAAAGGACTGGAGTCAAGTTAATAAGAGATGGGAATTGACATTACATTGAAATTCTTGGAGGTTGTAGCCGTCAGGAAAGCAAGTATACGGAAGGAAGTTCCACAGGCGGGAAGTGCGAGAAAAGAAACTGATGGAGTAGAATTGCCGCCTGAATCTGGTTGATTTAACTGTAAAAGGGTGGGGCTTTCTAGCCAGTCTGTTAAATTTGGCATCTCTTCTCTCGTCTGACCTTCTATTTGAGACATGATTGTTGGCGACCTGAATACCCGTATTTGAGCATTATTCAGAGATTTTAAAACGGCTGCTTTCTTCAATGAAAGGTTCAACTGAATACGTGGACATTACAATTACCTGATATTTGTGTGCTTCTGTCTGTTGACTGGATGTTGACTCGATGATAAATGCAATGGGTAACAGAGTTCAGCTGCAATATCCGGCGCTGGTAATATAGTTTACTAGCAGTATAGCCCGGCGTTGCTCGGGTGTAATGAAAGCTTTAAAACTAATCCATGGTCCTGGAGCTCAGATTCAGTCTAAAGAATATTTGTGTGAAGTTTGGTGAGAATCTGATAAAAATTGTGGATTTATATAAAGGACATACAGACAGATAAACAGACACATAAACAAACATCTTGCCTTTTATATATATATATATATATATATATATATATATATATATATATAATCGATTTTCTGCACTATTGTAAGAACTGCAGCCTTGAAACTTCGGAATATCGTTTCTTATGTCTTTGTCTATGAGTGTATCAAATTTGATTAAAATCGAACCACTCCTTCTATAACCCAAAATTTTTGATTATCGATTTTCGATATTTATCGGGGGTACCTCGAAATAAAACCTAGCTAAGAACACTCGCAGACGCTTATAGTACAACTGTGTAAATTTTCAAGAAAATCGGTTCAGCCGTTTCAGAGTCTATAGGTAACGGATACACACACACACACAGACACTTATACACAGCAATATACAAAAACACACACATATATACACAAAAACATGTGGGTTTATGTACTAGTGCGCATAATATATATATATATATATATATATATATATATATATATATACATTTTTAGAATAGTGCGCATAATATATATATATATATATATATATATATATATATTTATATATACCTCTATATATTTTTAGAATATATATATATTTTTTAAATTCAGTAATGAATTTAAACACTCTCGGCTACTGGCGTGTATTTACATTGTATAAAACACTCGAAAGTCCGCCTTCCTTCCGAGCGCCCATACCACATTGATAGAATCGCCGACTGATGTCAATTCGGTTGAGCTAGAATTGGATGACTAACCGCACTGATGAACTGTGATACAGCGAAACAGGTCTGTCTGCAGATGACTATATATATATATATATATATATATATATATATATATATATATATACTTTTATTTATGTACATATGTATGTGTGTATGTTTCTGTGTGTATATTTCTGTGTATATTTTTCTATTTTTATACATATAGTTTGTGAGTATACGAATTTTGCTTTCGGCATATGAATTTACGTGCTTATATATTTAATTATAGTTATATGTTTATGCATTGAAATAACTTGAGAAATAATCTCACAGCTACAAAATAGCGATTATACATAATTTCATCAACCGTTCAAAAGTTAACTCTTCGACGCAAAAGATTTTCTCTACTGAATTAAAAATATATGAAACAAACTCTCATGAATAGCAATTTTCCTAATTACGTTGTTGATGAAAAAATAGAAAAGATATTAAAAATATCGACAACACTTAAATAGGACATAATACTTTCTCACTTAACACTAAACATACCAATCTGCTATACTGTAATCAAACGCATTCTAACTACAAACAAGATGAGAAAATCCTTAAAAAACTCATAAGTACTAATAAATCTTCCACTGATCTCGGTAAAAGAATAATATTAATTATATACGATGATACATTGAATGCAATCAACCTAAACACCCTCGATATCTCTTTTCCGTCAACGAATGTTTTACAAAGACAAATATTGTATATTAATTTAGATGTCCTTTGGGAGATTGCATCTCTGACAAAATGTAAACATATATGTGGGTTACACGACGACTACATTACCGAGAAGAATTACATTACATGTGTTTTATTCAAGTTTTAATGCACATTAACTAAAGAAACATTCCTGTCCACATTCACGATTTAGGAACATGTTGATCAACAATTGTAATTTAAAAACAATACATTATAACAGAATATATTAAAACACGTAAATTATAATAAAAATACAGATATAAATTAAATGGCCTCATTTACATCGCGGTAAATATTAAATTTTGAAATAATAGAAATTCTGAAGTAACAATTAATTTTCGTCTTAGCAATTCACCCCTGAATATGATCTTGGATGAGATTGAAAGTACTTGGGAAAATAAAATAATGCAAAAACTACGACGCCTTCTTTAATATTTTCAATTGTGAAGTGAAGAAATTAAATTAATTCGATAATACAAGGCGATTAATATACATATATGTAATCTTAGTGTAGCCAACAGGCGAACCGCTAAAGGTCTCAAGCAAAAATGAAAAAATATAGGGCTAGACACCAGCCATCAAAAAATAAAGCAGAGAAAAAGCAACAAACACAAGAAAGAAAAAAGCAAATTAATAAAGAAGAAAAGACCAAAATGCAACCACAAACCTAAGTGAAACGATATATATATATATATATATATATATATATTACCAGTTATTGGTCAGAGTCAAACTAGACCATAAACAGTTGTATCAAAAAGTTCTCAATACATCTTCAAGAAATAAAAATAAAAGGTAAAAATTCACATGTCAATCTTTTACATATAATTTCGCTAGTCTTGTCTAAATCCTCCCTTATTTTAAACTGTGCTGCGTTCAAAAAAGCTTTGGAATATCAATTAATATATAAATATATAACGCATGATGGAACTGAAAGGTAGAGTAATCGATTGATCTTATTAATTAGAATATATATATATATATATAATTAAAAAGATCATTTTCATAACTATCATTTTCAAAACTATGAAAATTATTTTCTTAACTATGATATAACATTGTGAAATGCCAAAGAACTTGTAATTGTTCTCTTTACCTGGTTATATATATATATATATATATATCAGTAAAAGAGATGGTACTAGTTGGACCAGTAGAAGGTTAATTTTTTAAAAAGTGCTCAATGCGCCATCAAAAGTACTCAATATGTAGAGCCAACAATATACTTGGGTAGCAAGTAAGTGGTGACTCAAAGTTTCATGCGTCATCAGGTGCATATGAACTGGATTTTCTGGATTTGAATTAGTTATTAGCGTTTCTGGTATTAAGTTTAAGCTAAATGCATAATTAAATTAGTTTAATACCGAAATCTAAAAATGGAATGGGATACAAAATCGTGGTAAAAAATAACAGAAGAAATTCATAGTTTATATCTTCATATCGCTCTGGTTAATACCCATCGAGCTCTCTATATGGATTTACGTATTAATAATTTATATTAAGGAAATCTTGTTGAATTATCTTCACCGTTTACGGACTGAAAACTATACCTATATATATATATATATATATATATATATATATATAACAATAGTAATAGTAACAAAAATAATAATACTAGTAATTGTAATACTATATTTTAGTTCGTCTTGAAACCTTCTTACCCTGACGAGCCGTAGGGTGATACCTAGGTAGGTTTGTTGGGTCTTACTTAGATTTATTCTTTATATATATATATATATATATATATATATATACTCTCATGCCCTGATTTAGCACTCTGGAAGAATGGTAGACTTTGAAAAAACAGTAGCTACTTCAGTATCTACGCATCGTTCATTCAGTATTGAATTAGAACGCTCTCAGCCACTGGCGTATGTTTACATGGTATATGACACGCTAAAAGTCCGCCTTCTTCTACCGAGCGCCCGTAGCTCATGAGGTAAAATCACTGACTGATGTCAGTCCTGGCTAAATGCAATCGGATGTCTACTGTAGTGATGAGCTGTGATACAGCGAACAGATCTGTCTGAGGATGACTATATATATATATATATATAACCAAATATGCAAATATGTAATAACCAAATATGCAAACAAACAAAAACAAAATAGATAGAAAAATAGAAAAAGCTATATATATATATATATATATATATATATATATATAGCTTTTTCTAGAAATATATATATATATATATATATATAGCTTTTTCTATTTTTCTATCTATTTTGTTTTTGTTTGTTTGCATATTTGGTTATTACTTTCGATCTCGCTATGATTATATCTGTTTAGCTCTGCACATTATCTATTTATCTATTGGGCTTGTCAAAATTTTCTACGTTTATCAAGTCGGAAATCTACTCAGTAAACAGAACGAATCTTCAGGCCAATCCAATATGTATGTATGTATGTATGTATGTATGTATGTATGTATGTATGTATGTATGTATTAGCCGTATCGCAAAGAGAAAATAAGATGGCGAAGTTTAAACACTAAAATAAATACTGTGTCTGGTTCTTCTCTGTGCGGAGGGTTAAGACTTAAGTCAAGAAAAAAAGAAGCACTGCTTCGTATTTTTTCTTCTATTTTGTTAAAATTTGTAACCTTTGTATATGTACCCAAATATTCCAAGTAGTTTAATTAAACCATTTGTTCTCTCGTGTAAATAAAGCCACTTACTTGAGATATTTCTCAGTAACATGTGAATAGTAACTGACTTATGACTGAGTAGGTCGCTTACGCTTACAGCTTCAGAATACCAATTGCTTGGTGTAGAGCAAAGATTAGCAAACTAGTTATTATTTTCTCTTTGAATTTTTGAAACAGTATTATAAATTTATTGATTCGAAGACGGTATTAAAGAACAGCGAGAAAAAGGACTATCAATTGTTTGAAGACGTAAAGTACGGTTGGTAACGAGAGAAATATGCCAACTTGCGAAATACGAATTGAAGATGCCAAAATCAAATAAGTACATGAGTTTAAATATGTGTATAGTGTTTCAACAAATGTGACACTGAAATCCAAAGGCATATTGTAATAGCGAAAGATGCCTTCCAAAAAGGAAACAAAGTATTATGAAACAAAAAATTCATTAGAAACCAAGAAAATAGTGGGTAACTGCTAAGTAATAACAATCCTTCTATATGGCCTTGAATACTGAACAATATCCTCAAAGCTGATGAAATAACTTGAGATAACAGACATGTGAGTCTACTGAAATGCTGAGGATATCATAGCACAGCATGTAAGCAATCGGGAAGTTTTAATGAAACTCGAAATGAAAATGTCATTGAAATTAAAATCAGAAACTGACCGTTGAAACTAATAGGATACATGAATGCATGTTCATCAGCAAAAAGAGGAGACCAATATGCCAACTGCGAATTGGAAAATCTAAAATAAAACAAGTAAAAAAAAATTCAAATACTTGGAAAGTGTTTTGAGAGAGAATGGAAAACTGCGATGGTCAGATCCAAAGACGCATTAGCATGGCCAACGAGGCATTTCGGAAGCTAACCAGAGTACTGAAAGACAGGAAAATCGCATTAGAAACAGTGCTGGATTGATACGTGATATCTGTCCTTCTGTATGGAAGTGAATGCTGGACGAATTCATCAAAGATGAAGGAGAGGCTTGAGGCAGCAGAAATGTGGTTTTACAGAAGGATGCTGAGAATACCATGGACAGAGCACGTGTGCAACGATGAGGTGTTGGAAAGAACTCAGACGAGAAGAAAATTGGTAATAAATATCAGGAAGAGACAAATGATGGTCCTGAGACACGTAATGAGGAAGGAGAGCCTGGAGAACTTGATACTCACAGGTCGGATAAATGGAAGAAGAGAGAGGGGAAAGCAGCGTGAGACGTACTTGTTAGGTTTGAGCAAACAGACGGAGCGGGACTTGGAAGAGATACCAAGAGAAAAATTATTGAGAGCAACAAGAGACAGAGCCAAGTGGAAATCAATGATCGCCTACGTCCTGAAGGGACACGGCATATGAAGAAAAAGAATGAATAAAAAATGGTTGAACAATAGGACACTAACAGGATATATTGTAATTAACAGCGTGAAACAGCGAAGAATCTGCCTGATAAGTTTTTGTAAATGGATGCAAGAACAGAGATAGGTGACACCTGATATTCTCTTCGTAAACTTAAACATACATATCAAGCTACAGGAAGGTAATAAAAGTAAGCAAGAAGAAAAGACTAAGAATTAATTGCAAGGAAACAATGTATGATTGTCAGTAAACGAATTCTGTTATGGAGACTTACCCATATGAGAGATGAACCTGTTCAAACTATATATAAGTAGCAATTCTGCTTTGTAGAAGCAGCGTGAGGGAGAGAGCTTCCCGGCCTTTTGGATGGGCTACTAATGACCACTTACCATTTAAGACCGGTTTTGAACCCAGCTACCGCGTAAGCGGGGGATGGGTAAAATTTTGACCAGTTTACCTGGGCGTACGCGCTCAGGGTCCCCACATTAAAAAAGACCTTATGTCACATCTCTCTCAAGTGGGGAAGAACAGTAAATATCGAGTGGGGGAGAGTCTGAGAGAGAGAGAGAGTAATCTTTTCCAGTGTAACTCTGACAGTCGCACTAATAATCGTTCATTGGTATATATTTGTATTACTGTCTTTATAATATACTAGCATTATAGTCCGGCATTGCTCGAGTGTAATGGAAGATTTAAAACTAATCCATGGTTCTGGAGCTAAGACTCTTTGGACGTTGGCACGAAAGACTAAAAAGCAATAGTTGTTTCCAGTTAAAGCGAAACCACTGACTGAAAGAAAAATGAATGGATGTAAGTCAAATTTTGATTTCCTGGTATCGATATCAAATAAGATTTTCGTCGTAAACTGAATTTTGAAGGCTAAATAAGTCCTCTGAGTAAATGGTATCATGGCTGAGACTAAAAACTACAATTATACCTACTTAGAGCCAAACCCGAAGCAAAACTAAAATAAAAGGAGTGAAAAAATACAGGCATAAAGGCAGATAAACAGACACACACACAAACATCTTGCCTTATATATATATATAATTCCAAGTCAAGAGGACTCAAGGTTTTTTTATGTTTTGAGTGCTCTGGCATTTATTTTATTATAAACAGTGCTCAATATAATGAGTATAATAGAGCTTAATATAATATGATATAATTATATGGTTATGTCAATTTTTCATTGCTACATGGAAATTTCTATGTTTCGAGATTAATACTCATCATCAGGCAATGCTGGTATGGTTGTGCAGACGATTTACATTTAATGACAAATACTTTCGGCTTACTGTGAATGTATGTGGGTGATTTTTTTGTGCGTGTGTGTTTGGCTAATCAGAATGGAGATTCACTTAGGGGTTTGACCCCGAGGAATTTCTGTGCTAACCAACTTTTCCCTCCTCTTTTTTCTTTTTCCTTGACCCTATTCCTCTCTTGTCTGCTTTCCTTCGCATTTATCTGATTTTATCATTTCCCTTCAGTTTTATTACATTTGATATGATATCTCTTCTTGGTAGAACCAATCCCGTACCCTTTATTCTATTTGTTAAAGAAAAGATTTTTTTTAAAAGGAAACCTCGAACTGCTATTTTTTTCCGCCCCATCTATCAATTTGCTGTAAAGTTTATTATCCTGATACAAAGGGGGGAATTATTAGAAAAAGAACAACTAACTTATTCTATCTTCGGCTTTATTATTTTCATTTTTATTTTTACCTAATTCGTCGGTGAGCATGTTATTTAATTTAGGTTTTATCCATTTTCTAATGTGAATAATTTACAATGTCTACATATGACATTAATTTCGTTACGTTTATTTAATAAATTTTTATTATTAAGAGATCTAATAATAAATAGTTTTTCATATAAGCATAATGAACATGGTTCATTTAAGGACTTACATGTTTTAGCTTCTTTTAGGATTTTCCTCTTTATTTTGGGTGTTTTTTTTTTGTTTCCTTTAGGTACCAATGATATCTCGATAGGGATGTTCTATTTCTGTATTTGCTATTATTAAATGAAGAGGTATGCTGGTAAATTCTCTGCTTTAGAGTGTTTTTAGTACTCTCTATATAGACTTTTATATTGTTTGGGTTTTCCTTCGTCCATATTTCGCATTGATAGATTATCGATTTCGTCAAACACCTATTTTCTAGCGGACAGTTTATGGGGTTTTTACAATTACATTTTTTCTCGTCTAAATTGTTATTTTCTGTTGTCTCGTCATTTTTACTGGTTTTGTTAAATTTTTTAAAAATATTATTATTGTGGTTTTTATAATTTTTTCTAGATTATTCATACAGCTGTAACTTAATTTTATAGTGTTTCTATTAAAGATCTTACTAAGTGGATTTTTCTCCGTGAAGTGTTTACTAATTAACTCAAGGAATTTTCTTCCCAATCTACCATTAGTCATCTGGTTGTAAGGGGGTGTGTACCAGATGATTTTCCTATTCCTATTTTTTCTTCGAGGGTTGCTTTTCTTGTTTACATATTTAATATTTGGGTTTATGCATCCACTATTTTTCAATGCAGTTTTATAAAAATCGCTATGTTTATTGAACAATATATATATATATACATATATATATATATATAATCGATTTTCTGCACTATTGTAAGAACTGCAACCTTGAAACTTCTGATTATCGTTTCTTATGTCTTTGTCTATGAGTGTATCAAATTTGATTAAAATCGAACCACTCCTTCTATATCCCGATTTTTTCCATTATCGATTTTTGATATTTATCGAGGGTACCTTGACACAAAACCTAGCTAAGAACACTCGCAGATGCTTGTAGTACAACTGTGTAAATTTTCAAGAAAATCGATTCAGCCGTTTCGGAATCTATAGGTAACAGACACACACAGACAGACAGACACACACACAGACACACACACAAAGTTCCATTTATAAATAAGTTTAGATTAGATAGATTTCTTTCACACTATTCTGTCCTTGAGTGTTTATTCCTGGCCCCAACGGACGAGGTCACAACAAATTCGAACTGTGCATTGGTGACACCATAATCAAGCAAGTGCGAAAATTTAAATATCTGGTAATTCTTTTAATAGAGGGTGGAAAATTAGACACAGTAATACGAAAATGCATTGGAATAGCAAAAGGTGCCTTCCAAATGCTAAGCAAAGTATTAAGAAACATGAACTAGAAGCGAAGAAATTAATACTTAACAGTTATATAATATCTATCCTCCCTTATAGCAGCGAATGCTGGATAATCTCATTACAGATGAAGTACAGACTTGATGCAAAAGAAATGTGACTCCATAGAAAGATGTGGTTCTTAGAATCATATGGACTAAACATGTTAGTAACGACGATATTTTAAGGAAATTGCTTGTAGTTTGTAGATGGTACATGTTCTAAAGTATAATTTATAATAAATATTCATGGCTCTTTTTTTATATTGAGCGATGTTTTAAATTAATGTTTTGAACGTTGCAATTATTTTCTTCTTTCCTTATTACGATTGAGCTCTCTAGAGACCCCCCACCAAAAAAAAAAAACAGTTATCACTTCTGCGATTTATGCATTACTCTTCAGCAAATAAATGAGTTCTTTCGGTGACTGGCGTGTGTATATACCGCTTATATATAACACGCTAAAATTTTCCTACTCTGATTCCATGCGCCTTTGGCTTAGGGGTTTAACCATTCCGACTGACACCAAATCGGTCGAGTTTCGATCCCGGCCAGAAGCAAGTGGATATCTGGCCACTCTGATAGGCTGAGATACAGCGAGACAGGCTTATATATATATATATATATATATATATAGCGGTCTTTATTATAATAAAGAGGTTTTGTGAAAACAGAAAATCGATTAGTGCATTAATTTAATTAGAATTTTTCAAACCTTAAAATGTGGGTTGAAAGCATTAAATCGAATGCCAAAAAACTTGAAATGATATAAATTTATCATTATGTATTATAAATTTAAATTAAGGAGTTAGCATTTCGGCATGAGTTTTATATGTTTTTCCCTGTTATATCGACGCTCGTACCTAACAAGTAGTACTTCCCCAATGTTCTGTCTATCTCCAATATTGCAGTCCATCACGATATCCTGTACCACTTCTTTTAAAATTCTTTCCTTTAAAACGCCATGGTTTTTGCGGGCCTTATGCAAATCTCTTTTTCTTTTTTTATCGGCAGATGTTTATCCGAAGATAACGAGGATGACGAAAATAATTTTAAAGAAATTAGAGGAAGATTTGTTGCCATTTATTTTACAGTGAAACGAACAAAGTGGAATGTTTTTCCTAAATTATTTTCAATTAATAAAAAAAGGTTGCAATGATGATATAACTGACAGATAGCTATAAAAAAAGGCGCTGTTGATTATTTACGGCTAATCTCTTAAAATAATGCGCATAGTGTTGTTTGCGTCACGTGACAATAATTGTAAGTAGCATGATGCACTAAAATAAGGAACCACGTAATCGTTTTCAATTCTTTAAATATCGGCACCGAAAATAATAAACTGAACAAAACCTTAAACAAAGCGTTCGGAAATGTTGTTTGATGATAACGATGTTTGATAATCTTCCAGAAAATTAGTTTTTCTTCATGATTTTTAATTAATTTAGATATTCAATTATCCGGAATTTTTTAATTACGAGAAACTTTTGGCAACACGCTGCCGCTTATTGAGATCCTCAAACTATTTACTATTGTTGAATTTATTACTAACATTTTTATTGAGATTTAAAAACTCTACGTTTTGTTCAGTTTCGCAAACCAGTCGGTTAAATTTGAATTTGTTTTGAGAAATACTTTGACAACAACCCTATTTCGCGGTTTAATAATTTCTTTAGTTGAATTTAATTTAATTTAGTTGAACTGAATTTAATTTTATAGTCAGTCAGTCAGTTAAGTGCTATACGTGATACACGCTTGGGCGATCATGTCTAGAAAGAGACATAACTGACTGGGCAGAAGATTATCCCGCAGTAGGTTGACAGTGCTTTCTACGGTAGACTGGTTGCCAAACAAGACTATAGAACCCAATCTGTCGTGTTATTTAACCCATAACTGGAAGGAAGAGACGGATTAATACCTTTCCCAAAAGTATTTGCGCGTAAGTGAATGCAATGAATTCAACTGGAATTCGAACTCGGCTCCCAGATTTCTCGTTCCGAGCCGATATCCAATTCACCACAACGCACATCCAATTTTATAATACTTCCTGATAAAAAATACTGTTTCAGAAAATTTCTTTTTTTGCTTTTTTCTTTTTAACAGCGAAGAATAAATTCTTAGGATTTCTTACGCTTATGGATGCACCATACAACTGGCCCTGCGTAAATATTTTATTTCTGGATCCAATTTTTTGAAAGGTTTGCCCTTATGATTTGTTTATAGTTCCTGCAAACGCAGTGGGAAATGGAAAATGGATTCTTGTATATAAAAACTTGAAGAAAAGATATGAAATGATTTGTTTGAACATTATTTTTGATTGATACTCAAATGGTAGCTTCCCCTATGTGGATAGTTGTCGCATGTTCGAATCCTGCCGAATGACACACATTTTCGTAATAAAATTTTATTGTAAATAATCAGGCCGGTAGATATAAATATATAAGACTGTTTAATTAAAAACAGAATAACTACTTAGATATGAGTATCGATCAAAAATAATGTTCAAACAAATCATTTCAAATTGTCGGTTGTTTATAACCAAGTTTCGTTAATCTTCGTTAATTTCCGTAAGTAAAGATATGTAAAAAAACAGTTATTGCATTTTATTAAATAAGTATTTGTTATAGAATATTAATGAAAATTTATTGTACTAATCTACGCACCCGAGTAACACGAATTGTACTTTGTAACCTTTTACCTGTTTGCACTTCTCTCCCAAATTTTATTTTGATCGGTCAGTGTATAGTCATTTTAGCGGGTGTGACGGGTGGGGGATACTAAAATCAAACAGGTACAAACATTTAAATACCTGGGAAGTGTTCTAACAGAAGACGGAAAGTGCGAAACAGAGATCCGAAGGCGAATTGGCTTGGTGAAAGGATGCATTCCAGAAGCTGAGTAAAGTATTAAGAGACATACAAATTTCGCTAGAAACAAAGAGAAGAGTACTGGATTGCTATGTGATGTCGGTTCTTCAATCTAGCAGTGAATGTTGGACAATATCTTCGAAGATGAAGGAAAAACTTGAAGCAGCTGAAACGCGGTTCTATAGAAGGATGCTGCGGATATCATGGACCGAGCATGTGAGCAATGATGAGGTTTTGGAAAGGATGGAAACGAAAAGGAAATTAATACTGAGCATCAGGAAGAGACAGCTAAATATTTCAAGGACCATTAGGTGGATGACGAAACAAGGGTTGCGTGGTGTAACAGGAGAAAGCATGCTAAGAGCCGCCGGGGATAGGGAGATGTGGAAAGCCATGATCGCCTACGTCCTGAACAAACAGGGCACATAAAAGAAGAAGAAAACTGACGGACAAACGGACTAACTTTTTGATATATAAATTTGAACGTATTTATTCAACTACTGTCCCAAGGTATCTGGATAATGGATAACTGTATTACTTTTTTTTTAATGTACGGTGGTAGGTGTTCCAAATGTTTTATGTCTGGATATTAACTCTTATAAAGTGATTCTCAACTGTTGTTTTATTTAGTCACCTAAGAATAATATATTGCATATTTAAATGATGCTTTCACCAAATCTTTTTGCCGACAATATTTTCTTGTGATTTTGAAGCAACTGAGACTGGCCGACGAAAATGAGATACAGAAATTGAAGTCTCGTGTTTTTATTGGACTTGTAGAACACATTTGTGCTAACCCTAACCCTACCATAGAAAAGCGAAAATCACATATAAAATGTCTTTTCTGAGGATTACCCTTCGTATACAAGTCAAACGCTGCGTCGTCGCAGGAGAATATATCATGGAGGTTGGCCCGAGTAAAAATTATTTTGCTGCAGAAATAAAAGCTTTTACCGAAAAATAAAATAAAAACATATTTGCTTGCTGCCATGCCATTAAGAACCTTATGCTTAAACGCCATAGTTATTCGAAGTCGTAGACTGCAGGCAGGCGGGGAAGATCTTAGCAGCTTGGGAATAAAATATCTTTTTATTCTAAGAAAGCATTGCGCAAATAGCCGTGAGTGCACGACATTTTAAACCAGTAGTTGTCAATCTTTAAACTAGATGTTATCAACCATTAAACCAGTGATTTTTTTACCTTTAAACCAGTGGTTATCAAGCTTCTTTTACCCATTGATCAATTTTATACTAAATTTTGTTTTTGTGGGCTCCCATAACCATTCGATGAAAAAACAAAAACATATTTTTACTAATAAGTATAGGTATTTTATTATAGAAATAGTGAATGTATATGCTTTATTTGAAGTAGAACTATTCTAATGAAAATAAACTTGTATTTAACAACTACATTCAAAGGAATATTTATGCATAAAAGTAAAATAACTCATAATAAACCATTTTAAAATATGTGAGTAATTTATAAATCTAAAAAAGTGCAGGTTCATTTGATGAGATCTCTGGAGTTGATGCTGTTATGCGATTTTTAAAAAATATTCGGCTCCATCAATGTCACTGATAGTAGAAGATCACTTCCGTTTTAGAATTTCAAGTCTATTACGAGCAATAGTGAGTGAGACTCATGACTAAAACTCAACTCAACAAGGTAAGACGATGGAAAAGCAATAACGTAGAGCTGTACCTTTTCCTAGAGAAGTGGACACTTTTAGAACTGTAATTTGATTTTTACTATACTACTTCCATCTTTTTTGTATTGATCCCAGTAAAGTTATATGGACCTCTAGGGCACATATGAACCTCAGTTGAGAATCACTTCCTTTAAAATGACACTGTAATCGTTCTGTCAGCAATAATCTTTTATAATTGTTAACAAAAAGGTCGGAGAGTAAGTGATGGAAGGCTGAGTCAGTATTGCTTGAGTGAAGCTTTATTTTTACTAAAAATCTACTCCGGTAGCGAACCGTTCACGAAAATGACTGTCTATATCATAAAGACAGGAGGACAGAAACAAAGGGGGAATTAATCAGTCCCGGAAAGCCAGAGAAAGATTAGAGAGTTCTTTTATTATTTTCAACACAATAATAAAAAATAACAAATTTACGGTTCAATAATAATCTTCAATCGAAAAATCAACGAAACTGATTAAGTTCGTCTCATTATAGATTTTTGAAACGCTAAAGACATTTGAATGAGAGTATTTGTTTTGATTCATTTATGGTCGATACCATTCTTAGAGACAGGATGTCATAAAAGAATTTAAAAGAAAATTCTTTATTTTACAAACATCGGATTTAGTTCCTTCAGTATGATTTACAAAGGGACATTTATGATTTACAAGACACTATTTTCTATCAGACCACCTGAAATATATTTGCATTCATTTCAGGAACAAAAAACTAACGAGACGATACCGTCAAAAGCATTCAGCAAATACAACGGCTTCTCTTTTTCGTTCTTCCTTTTATGAAACAGCAAAAACTGGATATATTTGGATAAGATTAAAAAGTAATATCCGAAAATAAAGTACCTAAAAACGAAAAGAGAAAATTGATTCTGTCGGAAAAAAAATTGCATAAACGGATATCCGGTATATTTATAAAGAATGATCGTTATTTTTCTTACATTCTCGTCTGCTTTAAAAGGACACGCTTCCGCCAGTTTAGTAATGTGAGCAGTTGGAAACATTGCAAAGCTTCCATTTTGAGAATATCGATTTACCTTTCTTTTTTTTTAATCGCCTTTAGGTTTATTTTTGTTCTCGTCAATGGAACTCTTTTATACAATGAAAACAATAAAAGAATTCCAGCCGCCGAGTAAAATCCTGACGTCTGATTCTTTCTCGTCTCTCTTTTCTCTTCTCTTTCAGTTACGAGCAAAAGATATGGTAATCATTAACATGGGAAAACGACTTAGGGTTAATCTAAACATCTGGTCCTTAGTTTAATCTAGTTGTTCGTCCCATAACTTTATTCAAATATCTTTTGAGATGTATTGTTTTTAGTAGATCCTTCAGTATCCGCAAAGAAAAAAAGAGACTTGCACAACAGAAATTTGGTTCTACAGAAAGATGCTGAGGATACCATGGAACGAACATTTCAGTAAGTTTTAAAGACAATGGAAGAAAAAGAACCAGGAAGAGGCAGTTGGGTCACAATGAGAAAGGATGACTTGGAAAATTTGATATTCACAGAACAAATTGTAGAAAAGCGGCAATAATGTGCTATTCTTCCACATGATCGCGACATCTTCCTAGTTAAACGAAGTTAATGTGCATATTTACTTTGGTATGATAACAATTCATGGATACATGCTCCTTACTCTTGTGGACTAGATACAAGTGTCAGCAAAATTAAATTTCTTCTTTCACTCTCGGCAGAGTGTTTACTTATTAAAGCGCACATTACTTTTTAAAATATTCTCAGCGGCACGCTTATTTTGTTCCTGGAATCAGAAGTTCCCAGATGAATTCAAAAGTTGTAAAATTCGCAACAGCATGACTATTGCAAGCGGCACTTGAATTTCGTACAAAAGAATATTTGAGTATCTGTTTTCAAATAGTTCATACTTAAATAAATAATTAGAATATACTGGTTAACACATATATGCAGGGTGCCCATTAAATTTAAAATACCAGTAGCTTTGTATAAGGCAGGAGTCAGCAAACCCCGTCCCCCATGCCAAATCCGGCCCGTGAAGGATTTTAGAAAAAAAATTGTTCTGAAAAGACGCCCAAACAAAAAACAAAGTCAGGGAAACTCAGAAAAGAAAAGTTTATTTTCATTGAACACTTCGGAAAACATGTTTGCTTAAATTTGTCAAGAAACCATTTCCGTAAAGAAAGTTTTGCCAGACCAAGCCAGTCTTCTAAAGCGGTCTGAGATTGAGATAGTTTATTCATCATCATCATCATCATCATCATCATCTCACCGTTTTACACCCAATGGTTTGTTGGCAGTAACTTTTTGTTACTGTTTCCGTAACAAACTGTATTTTATGGGGCAGGGTTGTTATCCCTGCGTCCATCCCCCAAATCTGGAGGACCGATAAACCATTTTTGGACCTTACGTTTACAGCAACTCGTATTCCCAAACGTTCACCTAATTACTGACCAGGCTCGATAAATTTCGGGCTTGAGAGATGAAGATGTGGTGGATTATTTCTTTTTATTTGGATATTTGTGCGACATTTTAGAAAACGTTGTGAGCTACTTTCTGTGTTTGGATATCTGTGAGACATTATATAAAACGTTGTGGATTATTATTTTCTTTTCGTTTATTTTGTTCCAAGTGTGAGATAGTTTATTATAGAACATTTAATATGATGTCCCCCTCCCGAAACACTGCATAGCTTTCTTGCTCGCTCTCCCCACAAAAAAGGTTGTCAACCCCTGGTAAAAGGTAAGCAATAGAGTCCTTTCCGCTTTTTACGTCATGTACAGAAGTGATGACTGATACGCAAATGAGTGTGTCACGTACCGGGAAAGCGTCAGGGATAGAGCATTGCTCTTGACCAATGCAGGTTCTTCGGTCACACGCAGTAGTCAATCTCGAGCAGTGACGAAAAAATATGGAGTGTCAAAGCAGCTTGTTCGGGGTTGTCTGGTTTATGACTTGTCCGCATCTGCATCGTCACCAAATACGCCAAGGCTTTGGAGATGATGCTGAGTGTGAACGCACTGCTAGACATTGGTTCCAGAAGTTCAGATTGGGAGATCTGTCCCTGCGATGGAACTCGTAGTGACCGGTCACAGGTCCTGGATGATGAGGGCTTGAAGGTGACCATAGAGGAGGACAACAGCTAAATCTGTGTTGAACTTGTTGATAGCGTTCAGATTTATGAGGAAACAGTCAGACTTCACCTGTACCTTGTAACTAGGTAGCCCACACACTGACGGTAGTCAACAAGCAACAATGAGTGACAGCCTGTATCTCGTTACATTCTGGGCACCGCAACCTATCTATATTTGATCGAGTACCAACAAAACAACAAAAGCAAACTACAGATCCTCGAGGCAATATTCATTAAAAAACTTAAGCCATCCCATCAATTAATAGAATCAGCTATGAATACTGTAGTAATGTTCTAAAAAGTATAAAATGAACAGTTTTTTCATGCTTTAACACGTGCAGGATCATATAAAAATTCCATTTTGTATAATTTTCACGTTCTAATGAACGCTATGCAATGTATCAACCGTAACACTTGAAGCAAAAAGACAATTTACAGTAATTTTTAGTAACACAGATTTGCGGTCATTTTTTTACCACAACTTACGCCCCTGCAAATGATCTCTCAAAGAGATTGAAAGTACTTGGGAACATCGAGAAATGAATAATAAAATCAACTGTCAAAGGTACAGTTCATTTCTTACATCTGTCAATTGAAATACTCGAAAGATTATCCGTGATATGAACGGATTTTATTAAAAATAAGCAGACACAATGTTGTGTTATGTCTCATAACTAAAATGCCTTAATTTACAAAGTATGATTTATGGTCCGTGGACGAATGTGTGTGTGTGTGTGTGTGTGTGTGTGTGTATGTGTGTGTGTGTGTGTGTGTGTGTGTGTGCAGCACGTGAAAAAATGCATGGAACGAAAGGAAAGTAGATGTCTACTTACGGTTGACTGGAAAATACATTTATTTTACATGGAGAACATTACAAAATATGTACATGCGGTATCAGTCCCAAGTTATCGGGTTGTGTGTCACAACCATTAGGGCAGAAGAACATACATGCGTTCTTTAACCATTGACGGCCATATTCCAAGTCTGTTCCTTCATGCGTCCCACGTCTGAGTGTCGTTGATCACGTGACTCGTGTGTACCCACTTTCAGAGGTGAAAAGGGAGATACTCTGTTTGGGAACAGAAAAGGGTTAATTCCCTTGGAATATGTTTTATTCGTTCTAACAGTTTGTAATTTATTTAATCTCTCTCTCTCTCTCTCTCTCTCTCTCTCTCACACACACACACACACACACACACGCACACACACACACACACATATATATATATAGTTGTTTCGTTTTGCCTGGAGATAAGGAGTGTAATAATGTTCCATAGTTTTCGACTTTTCAAGCGCTTTTTGCCACTTCATTGGTCATTTTCAGGGATCTTATTTTCTTGTATTATTATTATGTCCTTATGTTTGACTGTAGCATAATTTTTGGGGTCTTTGAAAAGGAGAGTTCTTTACAGTTATCATGTGATGCGTGTAGCTGGGCATCGCGTGAGCGTCTGTCTATTTTTGAAAAAACCTTCAAAACTCCATTTCCTCACTGACGATTGTGGAACTCTGTAAGTAGGGTGGGCACTCAGGGGCCGAAACTTTCTTAGGAGAAAGAGGCAAACTCAAGCAGCGTCTTCATTTTCATACTACACACCCACTATCGTATACACAACTTAATGAATGAGTTTAGGTATAATATGTTATCTCGCAAAATTAAACGAATAATTTTTCATTCATATTGTAGAGTTCAAATCTGTCCTTGACATCTTTTCCACTCTCAAGCTCAAAGAGGATTCTTAAAGTGTTCAGTAGATAACACACGCCACTACTCCATATTATACATAATTCTGCATGCATTCTGTTACACGTAAAATAACATGCATCCTCGTAAATGGCTAAAATATAGCCAAAAGCGCTCGGATAAACAAAACATTTGGACAATTTTATATAATTTATGTCCTCAAAAGAAAGAAAACATAAGATCATATGAAAAACTGCATATACACTTAACCATCACACCTTGTCTGTCATTTTTAATGAAGTCTGCACACACACACACACACACACACACACACACACACACACACACACACACACACATATATATATATATACCGAGCGCCCATAGCTCAGATGTAGAATCGTCAGTAGCCAAGAGTGTTCAGTCCATTTCTGGAGAACGATGATTAAATAGCGGTGAGTAGCTACTGTTTGTAAAGTCTACCATTTCCACATGGTGCTCAATCGACGGGCAAGAGAGAAAATAGTCATCCGCGGACAGTCCTGTTTCGCTGTATCACAGCTCACCAGTAGGGTTAGACATCCGATTGCTTCCAGCAATATATTTCTGGAGGACGATATATATATATATATATATATTCCATTTTTAAACGAGTTATTACGCGACCTACGTTTCTACTATGAGTGGTGTCTTCAGGCGATTTGCAATAGCTGATTTTGCCGTTTATCGTTTTTTAAAGAACGGTCACGTAGTGGTGTTTTTTTTTAACTCTCATGTGGCAGGGAATTTTTGAACGCGCAGTTTTTAAAATTACAAGAAATTATAACGTTTTCACCCATGGTTGTCTGAACCTAAAAGGTATTTTTTTAGTATGGTTACACTTATTAGTCATAATTTCTGTTTTGTTTGGGAATAGCATAATCTCTAACTTTTCTTCCTGGCATAGTCTACATGTTTTGCCATTGTTGTAAGGATTAGCTGTTTTCACTATACTCCACGTTAGGTCTGGGTCTATTGCATATTTTGACTTCAATTTCCACACGTGGTTAGCCAATTTTGTACAGTATTTTAAGTTAAATTTTCTATTTTTAATCTAGACTTGTGATTGAACTATAGCGGGTTATCTATTGTTTTCCCGTTTATAGTGAGATTCCTTCCTTTGTAAGGGTAATTGTATAAACCTAACAAACTCTACCTGAAACACACGTTTGATCCACGTGTACCCCGCAAAAAAACGAACAATAATGACAGCCTAAATTATTCAAAAAGAAAACGTGAGTGCTCAACAGCATCAGCAAAGAACACGGTTACAATGGTTTGACCGGGTTCGTAAAATAAAAGATTCCTCTCACTCTAGAAAAATATAAAAAAATCTAGATATTAAGTTAAAAATAAAAAATAATTAATTTCATTGATGATGGCTAATAAAAAAGCTAGAAAATTTAAATAAAATACTCAGTAAATCTTATCAGTCGTTTTTAATGAAACTTGCATAAAAGATTGATTGTTGCTCAAATATAAAATTATCTCTGTCTGTCTAGGACGAACAGTTTCAGAATCCCGAGTTCTACGGCATTACTTTTAAGAAAAAGTGCTCAATACAAAATATAACGTAGAGCAAAATATAATTATAAATACATCTGTTTGTTATTTAATTTACATTGTGACATGGAAAAAGAATTTTGTGTTTAGAGATTTTACCACGTCATCAGACAATGTTATTGTGAAAATGATTTACATTTGAATTTATAAAACAATACGCTTGTTATTTAAAGAGTTGATATAAATGGAGAAAGACACAAAAATTTATGTGAATGTTTAATGTAACTAATCACAATGAAATTCAACTTTTAAATTTGAAAAATATGGGTTATACGTTTTGGGAATAACGGGAAAGTTTGAAAGAAGAAAACCTGTATTCTCAAAACATATCTGTCTAAACTTATTTATAAATGGAAGTGTGTGTGTGTGTGTGTGTGTGTCTGTGTGTATCTGTTACCTATAGACTCCGAAACGACTGAACCGATTTTCTTAAAAATTTACACAGTTGTACTATAAGCGTCTGAGAGTGTTCTTAGCTAGGTTTGGTGTCGAGTTACCCCAGATAAATATCGAAAATCGATAATCGAAAAAATCGGGTTATAGAAGGAGTGGTTCGATTTTAATCAAATTTGATACACTCATAGACAAAGACATAAGAAACGATATTCAGAAGTTTCAAGGTTGCAGTTCTTACAATAGTGCAGAAAATCGATAATATATATATATATATATAAAAGTCAAGATGTTTGTGTGTGTCTGTTTATCTGCCTGTATGTCTGTATTTTTTTCAGCCCTATAATTTTAGTTTTTGCTTCGGGTTTGGCTCTAAGTATGTATAATTGTAGTTCTTTGTCTCAGCCATGATACCATTTACTCAGAGGATTTATTTAGCCTTCAAAATTCAGTTTACGACGAAAAAACTTATTTGATATCGATACCAGGAAATCAAAAATTGATTTAAATCCATTCTTTTTGATTTCAGTCTACGGTTTCGCTTTAACTGGAAGCAAGTATTGCTTTTTAGTCTTTCATGCCAACGTCTGAGATCCAGGACCCTGGATTAGTTTTAAAGCATTCATTACACCCGAGCAACGCCGGGCTATACTGCTAGTAACCTATATTTTTCAAACTTAAATGTTGAATTACATTCTGATTAGTTAACTTAAACTCACTTATAAATATTTCTGTCGTCCACCATCCATATCAAATCATTAAATAACAAGCGTATTGCTTTATAACAATAAGTGAACATTGCCTAATTACGAAGTAAAATCCCGAAACATAAATTTTTCCATGTTGCAATTTAAATTAAATTTGTTTTAAATAAGAGCAAATATATATATATATATATATATATATATATATATATACTTCAATTTATCAATAATACCTTTCAGTTTGCTCATATTTTTGTTGCTTTATTTTCTCCTTAGTTCTCTGTTCAATATCAATCATTTCTATCTGATTCTGTTAATGACTTTTTCTATCTGTCCATTTCAATATCATATCTATCTATCTATCTATCTATCTATCTATCTATCTATCTATCTATCACAATCTTTAACTATCTTTCTGAACAAGTATAGATTATTCACTGAAGGCCTCCGACATCCTCATACCACATAAAGACACGCTAAGTAAAGCCAACGCTACAGTGCCTCCAAAAGCAAGGACTGCTGATCTGTATTCAAGGGAGGTGTCGTATGAAAGGCACCATCCCCGTCGGGTCACGCCTAAATCCGTTGTTAACTGCCAGGAGACACCTGTTGTATAGATTAGTAAGCGTTGTATTGTATCCATGCAATGCACCGGTTGCATTGATTCATTAAAACAACCTGAAAAGCTTTCACAATGGCCGGGTCAACGCAAAGGTCACTTATCTCCCTTTATCTTTGCTTGTCCCCGAACAAGGCGATTACAAATAGTACCCAATGCTTTCCATTCATCGCCGAGGCGAGTGTTTGGGCGTATGGAAAAAACGGACAATAAAAAGCCGCGGAAACGCCATTTGCAAGGTTGACTTCAGATGAGTGCGGTGTGGGTTGGAAATGAAAGCTGATGAAATTAAATGAGAGGGGCAGAAAGAGAGACAAAATAGAATAATAGAAGTGGATAGTACTAGAAGCGAGGAAAAGATAGTGAATGAGAGAGAGAGAGAGAGAAAGAGAGAGAGAGAGAGAGAGAACTAGTGAGTGATTGAAATGGCGACAGTAAATAAAGGAGAAGAAAATGCGGAGAGTAAAAGGAAATAAAAAGGAAAGAATGAAAAAGAAAGACAGAGGGTGATAGAAATGACGAAAAAGGGTTAAAAGAAATGAAAAATGGGGATAAAGAGAGAAGGAGAAGCACGGTTAGAGGAAGAGAAAATGATAGAGTGAATGAGAAAGAGAGAGAGACAGAGAGATGAAAAAGGCAAAAAGAAAAAAAAAACAAGGAAATGAAATCGTAGAGAAAAGATAGATATAAGGAGAGGTGCAAAGATGAGATGAGATATATAGATTGGAATAGATAGATAGATAGATTGGAATAGATAGATAGATAGATAGATAGATAGATAGATAGATAGATAGATAGATAGATAATGAACATATTAAAATAGATAGATAGATAGATAGATAGATAATGAACATATTAAAATAGATAGATAGATAGATAGATAATGAACATATTAAAATAGATAGATAGATAGATAGATAGATAATGAACATATTAAAATAGATAGATAGATAGATAGATAGATAATGAACATATTAAAATAGATAGATAGATAGATAGATAGATAGATAGATAGATAGATAGATAGATATGAAAATAAACAGAAAAGACAAATTTGGTAACAATTAAAAATGAAAATACGATGAGGAAAAAAACAAAAGAGGGAGGAATACGCCAAGAGAGGTGGAAAAGACACAAAAGAATTGAAAGGAGAGAGAGAGAGGGAGAGAGAGAGAGAGAGAGAGAAAAGAAAGAGAAAGGAAGATAAAGACGCGTGAAAAAACGACAAATAAAGAATGAAAAAATCAGAAAGTGAAAAGAAAGAAAGAAAGAAAGAAAGAAAGAAAGAGTGGTAACTAGATTGAGACCGAAAAGATAAAAAATAAAGAAGAGAAAAAAATGAAAGAGACTTAAATGTAGGGAAAGTAAAAGAAGAGAGAAAGAAAGGCAGAAGAAGAGAAAGAGATACGGAAAGAGAAGTAGAGACATTGTAAAGTCGGCGAATAATGAACGCTCTAAAGAAATAAAGAAGCGTGGAGAGAAAGGGGAAAATAAAAAAATGTGTGGAAAAAAACGGAAAGAAAGTGTGTGTGTGTGTGTGTGTGTGTGGAAGAGAGAGAGAGATAGAAAGAGAGAGAGAAGAGAGAAAGAGTGGAAAAGAAATGCAAGTAAGAGCGAAAAGGACAGAGAAAATGGGAGAAAGTGAAAAGAAAAATAGAAAACGGAGAAAATAAGCGAGTTGAGAGGAGAAAGAGAGAGAGAGAGAGAGAGAGAGAGAGAGAGAGAGAAAGGGAGAGAGAGAGAAAGAGAGAGAGAAGGGAATTAGAATTATGAACTAAGAAAGAAACAAACAAATAAAGGGTGGCTAAAAAAAGTGATTTAATTTGAAGCCTGGATTCACTATTCATAGAATTTTAAGTGACTACTGCATAACAAAACGCTTTCGTTGAATACACACGTTCTTGTCCGATCACCCAAGTTAAGCAACGTCAAGCTTGGTCGATACTTAGATGGGTGACCGTTTTGAAATACCAAATGACGCAATAGTAGAATCTTGGACATGCTCGTAACGTAGCTGTAATTGACGTAAATGGGACTGGCGTGTCGAGTTCAAATTCCAGCCGAGGTAGTTGTTATTTGTCAGTAGCAGTAGGTCTGTCAGTAAACAGAATATTATACAGGTTGTTGCGGAAATAACCCATACATATTCTCTCGAGAAATATCTCCTAGAAATACCCCGACATACACTTCCTAGAAATACCCTCATATATACTTCTCAGAAATACCACCAGCATATACCAACTAGAAATATCCCCACATATAACTCGCAATAATACTAGCCATATATACCTCCACCCGATATAATAGTTAGGTAGTAAGAAGTATTTCTGGGAGATTTAATGCTGGTCAATCTCCTCATAGATGAAGAAGAGACTTCAAGCAGCAGAAACGTTGTTCTACAGAAAGATACTGAGGATACCATGGACCGAACAAGTGAGCAACGACAAAGTTTTAGAGAAAATGGGAACAAAAAGGAAACTATTACTTAATAACAAAACAGATTATTCTGTGGGAACTAACAGTCCCATGGGAAGAAAACATGAAAGTTGCACACCAACACAAAATGAACAAATACCAAAAACTGGTGGATGAATGTAGAAGACGAGGATGGCAAGCAATATGCTACCCAATCGAAATTGGTGTGACGGGCTTCGCTGGAAAACCCTTAAACTTGGCCTTGAATAAAATGGGAATGACAGGGTTAAAAAAAGAGGAAAATGACCCAAACAATCCTAGATGCAGCCCTGGGGTCATCCAGGTGGATCTGGATATGCCGAGATAATAATATCTGGACAGGACAAAATAACGGTAGTGCCCGATAGACCATAAACCATGACGAGGAAATGAAACAACCTATATTAATGTCACCAAATGCGACGATTTTTTTTTATCTATTCATTTATCTATTCATTTTTTTTTTTTTAATCATTTCACCCCGAGCAAGGCAGAAACGCCACTGATGTGCAGGGGGTTACATAAATGTAGAAAGATTAATTAGAAAAGAGTGAGGAGTACAAGCTAGTTAGAAAGGAACAATAGAAAGCTGAGAAAGCAGGTGCAATGACAGATACATGGGCGGAGAGAAAGTGAAGATTATACAGGGGAGGGGAGAGAGCTAGAGTCCAGTGGTTAGTAGGTGAGTATTAACTTTGCTTTTAAATTTCTGGAGGTCGTAGCCGTCAGGAAAGCAAGAATACGGGAGTGAGTTCCACAGGCGGGAAGTGCGAGAGAGGAAGCTGCTTTTGGCTAACCTGACTGTGAATGGGTGGGACCCAGTTACCAGTCTGGTTGCACGGGTAAACACCTGTTGAGGAGGCATCAGTGACTTAAGCTCATCCGAGCAGAAGCCATGAAAGTATTTATAGAAGAGACAGAGGGAGGCCACATTTCGACGGTGGGAAAGTGCCTGCAGTCGAGTCGCCAGATCAGTACCTATCACATTACAGACTCTCCTTTGGAGCTTGTCAAGAACAATGAGGAGAACGGCAGGGGCACCTGACCATAAATGGCAGCAGTACTCTCAATTATATTTTATTTATTTATGTATTTTTTTAATCCCAAATATTTCATTAATATCATTCGCTTTACTTTTGTATTTTATTCCAGTATTATCTATTCATTTATCTTTTCAATCCCCTTAGTTTTTTTTTTTAATCCGAAATATTTACACTAATATCATTCGTTTTTTTCTCTCTAGTTGTTTACATATCTACCGTATTCGGTATGATTTTCGATTTCGTTAATAGGCATATTCCTTCATCCCTATGGAATGGTATCTTCCACATCGTGTTAATTTATGTATTTATTTTAGTATATTTAATGAGTTTTTTTCTCTATCTGGTAATTTAGCTAGTTTAACTATTCATCTTCACATTAATATCACGAAAAATCAATTTATTGTTATTTTTATTTTTTCCGGATATTTACTTGAACCATTTACACATTATCATCACTAGACAATCATTTATTTGTGGACGACCTTATTCTAGACATTTTTCCTCTTCTCGTGTGCAACCAAAAACATCTTGCATTCCAATAACGTAGCAAACAGAGATTAGGACACAGGCCGGGGCCTGATCAACCTTGGCTGGGTCAACCTGGGGAGAAGGTATGATGTTTTTAAAGGACCGAAACCGTCAATGAACCAGGGTAACATCACTGATGATGTGTCCTAACTGCATCTAAATGATGTATTTTTCAAATTCAAATATAAGGAGAAATGAAAATTCTATGGCACATAATGCGGAAAGAGGGCTTGGAAAAACTGAAACTCACAGGACGGATTGAAGGTAAGAGAAACTGAGGAAAAGAAGTTATAACATACTTAGCTAGCTTGAGTAAATGGATGGCAGAACAAGGATCAGGAGAGATAACAAAAAGAGAAGTTCTATTATGAATTACAAAGAAGAGGAGATTGGGGAGAGCAGTGATCGCCTAGGTACTGGATGATGCGTCACAAGAATAAGATTTATACCTTCTCTATTAACAGAGAACTTGTTAAGTTGACTTAGAGGGTCTCATACCTCTCGAAAATGTCTGTACAAACAAAATTGTTCAGTAAGACATCTAAGGGAAGTAATTCACTTCCACGATTGTAATTTTATTTAATTTTATTTGTCTTTTCTTCATTTTCCTGTTTTCTTTCAGCTTACTTATTGTTGTTCGTATTCTGATTCTTGGACATCTTTTCACATGCTTGTGCTCTGAGAGTCATAATAGCCTACGTCCTGAAGGGACATGGCATACAGTAGAAGATATAAGGGATGTATTTCTGATACAACCTGTATATTAGAATATATTGTGAATGTGTGCCTTGCGTTGCGGTTATCGGTGTAGACTGAACTATCGCCCGGTTCACACTCCACCCACGTCTATTGAACAGGTGTAGAGGCTCATCCCTTGTTCCCTGTTTAGGATGTGGTTTCCGGCTTTCTCTTTTCCAATCTTTTCACTCTTACGTAGCCCCCTGCACACCAGTGGCCTTACCGCCTTGCCCGGGGTGATATGATTAAAAAAAAAAAAAATTATGACTGCATATAGTGGAATTGTGTGAATACATCTCTGCAACTAACCTTCATCTTTTTTTTTTTTTTTAAATAATTTTACTCCTAAACAGGAAGGCTACAAGTACGCATGCGGTTACAGGGAATGAAAGTAAAAGTGAAAAGAGAAGATTGAGTATAGGGATGATTGAGGAAAAGACAAAATATGAACAAGGTTCAACAAGACAGAAGATGACGATTGACTTTGCGTTTAATTTTTCATTATTATAGTCACTCGATCTCACTCTTTTCTTATCTATCTAATAGCAGTATAGCCCGGCGTTGCGCGGGTGTAATGAAAGCTTTAAAATTAATCCATGGTCCTGGAGCTCAAATTCTTTGAACATTTGCACGAAAGACTAAAAAGCAATAGTTGTTTCCAGTTAAAGCGAAACCGTAGACTGAAAGAAAAATGAATGGATGTAAGTCAAATTTTGATTTCCTGGTATCGATATCAAATTTCCTGCACTATTGTAGAACTGCAACCTTGAAACTTCTGAATATCGTTTATTATGCCTTTGTCTATGATTGTATCAAATTTGATTAAAATCGGACTACTCCTTCTATAACCCGATTTTTTCAATTATCGTTTTTCGATATTTATCGGGGGTACCTTGACACAAAACCAAGCTAAGAACACTCGCAGACACTTATAGTACAACTGTGTAAATTTTCAAGAAAATCGGTTCAGCCGTTTTGGAATCTATAGGTAACGGATACACACAGACACACACATACACACAGTTTTATTTATAAATAAGTTTAGATCTATCTATCTATCTATCTATCTATCTATCTATCTATCTATCTATCTATCTATCAGTAACTCTTTATTATCTCCCATTTTTTTCTGTTTTATTTATGACCTTCTTCTCTCAGTTATTTAAACGCCTTTTCTATGAACATATCACTTTTCCAGACATAAATTCCCACCTTCTTAAGCCTAAAAACAAATATTTATTTCAACATATTAAAACGCTACAATCTCAAACTTCTCATATACCGTCTATGATGATGGCAAATCAAATTGGACGCGGAAGGAATCTTTTGATCAAGACTATAATGTTTATCAAATCGAACAAAAAGGTGGAGTTTTCTTTTCGGATAGAGACGAAAAAGAAGATAGTCTTTCGTAATATGCTTGATGTTAAAGTAAAGAATATTTTATCTCCAAATAACACCACTTATATACACTTAACCTTATGAATCCTGACTCCTTGAGGGATACCTTCACACCGCAACCGGTGCACCCACCGTTCGGGTTCAAAGGGTAAATGGTCATTTTTATAATTCTATTAACAATGTTCTAAAAACACAAATCTGAAATACTTACTGAGGGAGAAACAGAAATTTAAACATCAGAATTCTAATGAGAAAATAATTTAAACAATAAATCATTTTTCTCAATACTTTTTATACAGATGTTCCCTCCAATGAGATATTGTTGCTATTAAGTTATTTTAGACGAATTAGTTCGATTTCTTTTGTCATAATATTTCGATTGATGTACACTCTTCTCCTTCTCCGGTATCGCACGCAAAGACCCAAACTCCGAACTGTACCGTTCTCTTTCCGATACCCATTCATGTCGTGTGTCCTTGTCGGTTCTGCCAAGTTATCTCTATGTTTAACCAATGTATAGTTCAGTACTACCTGACTTGGACAATAAACTCAAGTCCTCCCGGGAACCAAGTGGGATTTACCCACTCGTTTATCCAGTAATCCATGTACTGTCAGACATTTACGCGGTATTGTTTTGAGGTCTAAAGTATAATGTTTGTTCATTTCTAAGCTGGAATGAGCCCTAAATGGGGTTGACAGCTAACTTCGGCTTAGGGATTATTTCAACCTAGCATATGAGTCATTTCTTATTCATCAGTGTCGTTCTTCGTTTGTTAAATGTTTTCGTTCCTTGCATGTTCTTGTGTTTGTTTATCTCTTTATACATGATCTGCTATATTTGCTTAATATTTTTATTGGATATTTGCAAAGAACAGCTAGTTCCATTTTTGTAATCCTTAATACAACTCCATCGTATATTATACGAAACGTGACAGTTTTATTCCCGGAATAGTCCAGTGAAAACCACGTTTATTTACCTAGTCATACTGGCGGTAAATAGTTCCATGCAAAGTTATCAGACGATGATGACATTTCTGGAAACATGGAATGATTTCTCGAATATATATATGCAATGTAGACGTGTGTTGCTGAATATCAGGTCATCTTTCAAATTTTGGGGCAAATTGTAAGGTATTAAGTCTAAGGAACCAGGTGGATGGTCCATATTTTGTAAGCCAAGAACTCATAAACTCATAATGTATTGTGTTGAAATCTGTCGCATCGTTAAATTATTTGTATTAAGTTTCGAGGATGTGCGTTGTGGTACAGTGGATATCGACTCGGAACGAGAAATCGGGGAGCCGAGTTCGAATTCCAGTTGAATTTGTTGCATTCACTTACGCACAGATACCCTTGGGAAAGGTATTAATCCGTCTCTTCCCTCCAGTTATGGGTTAAATAATAGAACATATTGGGTTCTATAGCCTTGGCTAGCAACTCGTCTACCGCAGAAAGCAATGGCAACCTACTGCAGGATAACCTTCTGCCCAGTCAGTCATGTCTCGAAAGAGATATGATCGCCTGAAGCGTGTATCACCTAGGACACTTAACTGACTGACTAACAGTCGGAGAAGTGATCATCTATCTGAACACACCAAGATTCTCACTCTGTCCACGTTCGCATTTGTTTTTTTGTTTTTTTTTCTATTTTGAACTGCAAAGTTCAAGAATTATCATGCGCATATTCTTACCAGTTCTTGAACAGAAAAAAAAAAAATTCTTCTCAGTATCTAAAGTTTAGAATTGTTCTTACCGATTTATATGTCTACCATTCGTCCATGCATTGGATATTGCTTCCATATCTGGTCTCGTGCTTCTGCTATGTATTTCGAAATTCATGATAAAATACAAAGAAGAATCTGCAGCGTTATTGATCTTACCCTGGCATCTCGGCTTCAGACACTTTCCTACTACGTTAACGTAGCTATCCTGCGCCTTTTCTATAAATACTTTTATGTTAATTTTCCTGATGAACCTTCGTCTATGTTACCTCGACTTTAAGAAATTTCAGCGAGATATCAGATTGGCGGTAACGTCTCATCATCTTACAATTGAAATAGCTATTTAGAACCGCAAGTTCAATGCTAATAGTTTCTTCTATCACACTTGCTTTCCAGTCACCTCTGATCGTCAAAGATTTAAACGCAATATCAATCGTTTTCTTATGTCTTCTTAATTCCCATTCACTTATTGTTCTCTCTCTCTCTCTCTCTTTCTTTCTCTCTCTCTCTCTCTCTTGTGACACTATCTCCTGCGGGTATATTTTCCTTTGTTTGGTTTAATGCAACGGAGAGGGAGAAATTAATATTAGTGGTATTATTAGTTGTGTTTCATTGTAATTTGCGATGTGAGCTTATGTATAAAACTATTTTGATACTATCATATACTTGTAACATCCGGAGAATAGAAAAATTAGCTATTTTAATACTATAATGTACTTGTAAAATCCGGGGAATAGATAAATTAGATGACAATTTGAGGGAAAGAGAGAAATATAATTTTCTTTCTTTTTCATATACGATACGCATTATTTTGCGCTAAGTGGAAATTTAACAAAATGGTCGCAGTCATAATAAAATGTCAAGATTACTTGATGAGGTCAAGTAAGGTTAGATCCCTCAACAGATGTTCTCTGAGAACAGAAATTTATGGGAATTGAAAAATCTAAATATGATGTAATCGAAAGGAAGTGAGCTGTTGATATTACATTCGTCGAGCCACCACCAGCACCCCGCAAATCAAGTGGGTGGAAAACGATCTCATTGGTCGAAGGCTTCGAGTCGGCTAGATCCCTCGAGAGGATTGAAGAGGGTTATAAAAATAGAGACTCAGTGAGAAAAATCAGTAGAGTTGGAGTTAGTTTAGTTGTTGGTGAGTCGAAATGTAACGACCGTGGAAAAGGGTTCCCAACTGGGGGAGCCATGACCCACGGCCGGTCGCCTACCACAGAACTTATGGCTAAACAGTTAGTGTCGAATGAAGCCTGCCTCCGATTAACTTAAAGAGTTAATTCTGAATAATGCGCCTTCGATAGGAATCCTGAAAGAACGTTATTTTTTTTTAATCATGGGAGAATCAAAATTTCTGATTGCTCGTTCGCTCTACTTCGGTAAACTCGGTTAAACTCCGATAAGAACCCGAAAGGACTTGTTATTTCAGAAGTTGCGTAGAGAATTGATAGCCCTGATTATAGAGAATATGTGAAAAGACTTTAGTGAAAATTCGAAGAGCCCTATTTACTTTAACTTAGAAAAGACATTTTTATTTAAGGATTGAAACCTCTGATATTTTTAAACGAACTCTCTCTCTCCGTTGTAAACTGGCATTCCAACAACTGTATTCTCTGCTCCTGTGACTAATAATTGTTTTTTATATAGAGACATTTTTCGTATATCTCCAGGCGTGTTTGACCTTATTCATTATTATTTTTTTTTTCTTTGGTGCTGTGTTTATTCTTAACCACAAGTGTGCACCAGGGTCCGTTCTGGCTCTGGTGGAAAGACAGCTACTAAAGTTGAACAACGCGACTTTCTGAGATCAATTCACAACATGGGCAGCTGTCCGTTGTTGCAATAGACGTCTTGAAAACCAGCTTTTGTGACGAGATCATTACGACCAGCAACAGCGACCGAACCAACCGGCCAGCCGGATGGCAGTGTCACAACTGGTGCCGTCACGCCCGTCGACGAGAACGAGCGTCACAATTAATGAGCCGGCCCGGGTGAAGTTGTTACACACACACACACACACACTCTCTCTCTCTCTCTCTCTCTCTCTCTCTCTCTCTCACACACACACACACACACACACACACACACACACACACACATTTTAATAATGTTGCCATTTTTCTTATATTCTTTATCATTTTGTGCCTTAATGACTTTCCTTGACTTGCTCGAGGTGAAATGATTAAAAAAAGAATGTCTGCTAGGAAAATTTGTGGTAGGGCTAACGTTTCACAAGCATATGTAAATTAAACTTGTTAATCGGCTGTCACAGACGCCATTCCTACCAACAGGAAGACATACAACATCCTCTACTGCTCGGAAGCGAATGATTAATCTTGTCCGTGCCTAAAAAAAGCGGAAGTTGGAACGTGTCCGGATGTTCTTTGGAACCAGTGTTTGCCTGACTTATTAATCCAGCGACACACCGTAGTCATTCCACTTGCGAATTAAATCATCATACTTCGTATATTCAGTTCTTGGTCATTTTATTGGATTGAGAAAGAGTGTTAACTTTCATTAGGTAGCCGAATAGAGCGTAAGTATCTTTGAGTATTGTTTTTATATCTCTCCTCCGAACTTATTCAGCCTATTCTGATAGAATTAGAAATCCTACAAGTTATTATAGTTTTTTGTGTCTGTTATTAACACTGCACCATCTGCATATCTGACGTTGTTAAGTTTGTTTCCGCCAATAAAGAAACCTTGAAGGGTTTCTATCAGAATAGGCTAAATAAGTTCGGTGCGAAGATGTGATTTGAAGAATTGGTCTCACTAGATATGCTGTTTTTTTTTTTTTTTCACAATTACATTGTAAATACTATTCCGTACTAGTGGTGACATCTCCTACGAGCAACGCAGTATTTAGCAGTTAGAATTGGTTAACCACTGCCGTGGTAGTTAACTGCTTAGCTTAACATCTGCCATCACTTTTTCCCATTAAGTTAAAGTATCGATCTGTTGATGCTTGTCTATCCATACAAATAGAGAGCAGCTAGGGTTTCATCGTTGATTAAGATTTTTTTCTGGCCACCTATGTAGATTGAACTTACCAGGAGAGAAAAAAAGACTCCTCTCACCATATTGAGCCATAAAATTATGCAATCGGCTCCACAATGGCAAGGAACTTAATCATGGAATGAAAAAATTAAAAAAGCTTAAGAACTGTTTCACTCCAAAGAACATTAATTACGCAATGTTATCCTTTTTGATGTGCGCTGGGGTGCAAGGGATATCGGCTAAGAATGAGCAATTGGGGAGCCGAGTTCAAATTCTTGTTGAATTAATTGCATTCACTTTAGAGCAAATATCTCGAGAAGATATGAATGCTCTCTTCTCTGTCCAGTTATTGGTCGAATATCAGGACAGATTGGGTTCTATAGTCTTGGTTGGCACCCAGTCTACCGCATAATTCAATGGAAGCATACAACGGGAAAAACTTCCGCCTAGTAAGTCATGTTTGGAAAGAGACATGATCGCCCATGCTTGTATCACGCATAGCACTTAACTGACTGCCTGACTGATGGATACCGGATTGAGAAATCGGAGAGCAGAGTTCGAATTCCACTCCAATTCGTTACATTCACTTATGCAAAATTACCCTTAATAAAGGTATTAATTCCTTCCCCCTCCAGCTATGGGTTGAATATCAGAGCAGATTCGGTTCTATAGCCTTGGCTGGTACTCAGTCTACTGCTATTCGTTTCAAACCTTACCCTTCTACTCGAGTGGCCATATAATCCCTGATGTTGATGCTCAGGCATATTTTATGTTTGTTCAACACACGGAGCGCAACTGTGGTTTACACAGCATCTATGCTGAGTAGACCTTTGTTACACAACCCGGGCTGACCCATGTTTTTTGAATGGATGAAACTGGTTAGACTGAACCGTTTGGAAGTTACAAGACATTGTGACCGATGCTTTGATTGTACTGGCATTTTTCAAATTGCTTATCATTCCAGATAATGAACTTTCTATCAGAAAACATACGCACATGTATATATAGGCATCCGCTTATCTCACTAAATAAAGGCAGTGCCCTGTTTAGTCAAAATTAAGTCCTTTTGTAGTAAGACTGGAGTGATCTGTCTAGGGCGCTGTCCTTGTTGATAGTGTATGAAGGCTACTTGCTGTCCATAATATATGACTCGCATTCTAGGCTGTGCCGACAAAATACAGAGGAATACAAGGCATTACATATGGGACAGGACAGAGTTGGCTGCTGGAGGGTTGTCATTGTTGACAGCCGATCGCCTTCGTGTGTATGTATGAAGGAATAATAGTACTGGTACCATTATTATGGGTTTATGGCCATATCACGTTGAATACACCGGTTCTCGCTCGATCACCGAAGTTAAACGACGTTGAGCCTGGTCAGTACTTAGATGGGTGACCACTTGGGAATACCAGGTGTTGTAAGCGTTTAGTGACGGATGTGCGTTGTGGTGCAGTGGATATCAGCTCGGAAAGAGAAATCGGTGAGCCGAGTTCGAATTCCAGTTGAATACCCTGCATTCACTTAAGTACTTGGGAAAGGTATTAATCCGTCCCTTCCCTTCAGTTATGGGTTAAATAACAGGGTAGAACTTTGGGATCCTGCTTTCAAAAAACAAATCCCAATGAATCTTGATACTTGAAAAAAAAGTATTACTAGACACAAAACTTATATAAAAAAACAGCAATAAATTGTTGAAAAAAAAAGTTATTACCAGCAATAAATAAATAAAATTTAGTTGGCAATAAATGACCAGCCGAGGTTGATATGCCATAAAACAAAACAAACAACCAACTAACCAAGCATTATTATGGTTATGTTCCAGGCTTAGAAATGTTTAGCGCGAGGGTATGTTAGCTTGTCTCGTTGACTAACTTTTTTGTAGTGAGTTCAAGTATCGTTCGGCTTAGTATTCCTCAAGCTTTGTATCAGAATAATCTAACGAAGGTAAATGAAAACTTGATTTAGATAACTGCGCGTATTTCACCGACGCTAGGGACTGGGGTTAGAGACAGTGTAAAGCTCATGTTTCGTATGCTGATATTCAAATAAAACAGGATTTCATCACTAAGAAGATTGGCGCAAGAGAATCGTAAACACAGTACTAAGCAAATCTCACAAAATATTAATACTGTTCTCAAGCAGAAAAAAAAAAACTCATTTTAAACCAAACTGTGTACCATTTACTTTATTTACATTGTTTGGACTGTTTGGACTGATCTTGGTTGCCTTATTTATATTCCAAACAATGTAAAGTGTAAATAATTACAATACCTCATCTCAAAAATATACACAGATCCTGAAGAAGGTCGGAACATACAACGATCGAAATGTCGTGAATATGAAAGATGAGGATATTAGTCCCAACAATGCAAATAGTGTTAATAATTAAAATAATTAATCTCAGAAATGTAGATAAATACAAATGGTGTGTCGTTAGGTGTTATTCCAATTTCTGTTTCTGTAGAAGGAACTTCAATTTTGGGGAGGTAAATGGAACTTAGTGACCTTTGCTGAGCCTGGAACACTGGACACTAAACTTTTCCACCCCCCACCCCCCCAAAAAGAAAGGAAAATAGAAGGAAAATGAAAGAATAGTGTTTCTGTTTGTGTTGACATTAAAGGAGGTACATCGGCAGGTGTCGGGTGTTAAGTTGTTGAAAATGCCGGAGGCGGGTGTAAACACAGAAACAGACGAATTGGTAAACAGGTTAAGACATAGGCACTATGAATACAGACGTGTTGATGACAGACTTTGGGTGGAGAATGAGAAATTAGCAAACACATACATCCTTTCTCTCTCTCACTCACTCTCTCTCTCTCTCTCTCTCTGTGTCTCTCTCTCTCATACACACACATACACGCATACACACACATTCTTTCAATGCATCTTAACGATAGCGACATTTACTAAACTTAGGTTAGTTTTACACAGTCTTAAATAAAGGAAAAACTGTAGAGCGATTGTGTTGCGCCAATTTCCCACAAGCTGAAATGTATAAGAGGTCACTAGCCTGGTATTTTAGCGGCTCATTAATTTTTTTAGTAATTATATCTACCCACTACAAGGCCCAATATATTAATACTGTTCTCAAGCAGAAATAAAAAAAACTTTATTTTAAAGCAACTTGGGTAGCATAAACTATTTACACCGTTTGTACTCATTTTGGTTGCCTTACTTATATTGCATATTATAAAAAAATTCATAATATGCATCAGATGATTGTATAGTACATGAAACGCCAAGTCGTCTGATAGAAGTAGGATAATATATATATATATATATATATATATATATATATAGTGTATCGAGGCAACAGATAATTTTCTACACATAAACTGTTAAATATAAGAAACAATGAATGTCTATTATGTTTAATCATGAGCCGTTCTAAGCATCGTATTTTGACTTTAATTTCAGGTGAAAATAAAGACAAAATTTCTCCAACATTTGGATAATTTTTATTAAGTTGGTTCTAAGCTTTCGGCTCACATGAGCCATATTCAAAGAGGTTACAAGGACGTTAACAAAAACATCCACCATCAGCGACGATTTTAGCTTGTGTTGACATAAAACTTTGCTAAGCAACAATGACAGTTACCAAAAATAACAAACGAAGTTCGTAAATTTGTCACACAGTAAAAAGAAGCTTCAGATATTGGAGGCGATCTACATTAAATCCAAACAACCCACACTTAATAAAATCACGTTTAAATCTGGTCATAACACATTACATTGCATTTAAATATATGGTTCTGTTATTATTTTGACCTCTCACGCGGTGTGACGTCATAGAACCGCATTACAAATTAATGATGCTTTACAAGAATCTAAGTAATTATTTTTTTCTATTGTAGCATGTGATCATTAATTCACATTTTTGTTACGTAGATTAGGGTTATTTATATTATTTAAGATGACAATTTTTTCTAAAAGATATTACTTACATCTGTCTTCTTTTCTATTATAAGATTTGGTTTTAGCAACAATATTCCAGTTAATAATTGAGTTATTGTTTTATACTTTCCAATAATATATGGATAAAGCTTTACTGTTGTTTAAAGACAACATTTTATTAAAAGAGTATGTTCACTAATGTGCAGTTGCTTCAATATAGAATTTAACATCATCATCAGAATGACTGCGTGCTCTCTAAATAATGCTTTCAGACGTACATTGGCAATTCAATGGGCAGGTCTTAATTTTTCGACAGTTACAAATAATTTTAGAGGGGTCACTATTATTAGTAGTAGGGTAACTGATATTAATCAGGTAGGCCAAGTATTTATTTGACATCATATTATTATGTTGTGAAATATATTTATATATGTTCTTAACGGAACTATAATTATCTTTAACATTGATTTTGAACACTGGTTTAAAATACTCAGTTAAAAACAAGTAGACAGAAATGAGGAGAAACTACCTAAGCGCTACTTGCCGTAATATCCAAAAATTGGAAAATTGGCATTGGAAAATTCTTCCTAAATTTAATTTATAAAGCATTTCTGCAGTTCACCAAAACTAAACAAGAATTTCAACAAGAATGTCAACAAAAACAATTTACTAATTTTATTTTATATTCTTCAGGCAAGTCTAGGATTTTAAAATAATATGCTTTTATGGTAGTCTATATGTATGGGTTAAAGGGCCCAGCATCAGAGATACAGCGTATGTAAATATAAGTCTGCTTCATGCTTAAACGCAATCTTCAGCCCTGAAGATTGTATTTTAGCATGAAACAGACTATATATATATATATATATATATATATATATATATATATATATATATATAAACTTGGAAATTTACATTTCGTTCAATAGCCATTTCAGTGAGAAAACTCTCTCTTCATCAGCAACGATCCAAAACAAAAATTATTAATTCAAATTTTTGTTTTGGATCGTTGCTGATGAAGCGAGATTTTTCTTGCTGAAAGGGCCATTCAACGGAATGTATATTTCGAAATTTATTGACATAATATACATATTTGTCTCTGTAAAAAAGATTATTTATATATATATATATATATATATATATATATATAAACTTGGAAATTTACATTTTGTTCAATAGCCATTTCAGTGAGAAAAATCTCGCTTCATCAGCAACGATCCAAAACAAAAATTATTAATTCAAATTTTTGTTTTGGATCGTTGCTGATGAAGCGAGATTTTTCTTGCTGAAAGGGCCATTCAACAGAATGTATATTTCGAAATTTATTGACATAATATACACATTTGTCTTTGTAAAAAAGATTATATATATATGTATATATATATATATATATATATATATATATATATATAAGATAGGATATGTAGCAAACAGGAAACGTTTACCTATCGTATCATCTTGTAGCATTCCAATCCATATTTATCGATATTTAATCCCAGATGGTGGCCAATTGTTTCAAAATACATATTAATCATGAAAATAAACTTATATGATATTAAGAGACATGCACTAAATGTTGACATTCTTATTTATTTTCCAAATGTATTAAGAGTAAACTCTAGGTACCTCCACTCATTTTTTTATACCTAAATTTAAATTTAAATTCTAAAAATAAATATGTTACCTTCAAGCATTACAATTAGCTTTAATTGAAAGCCAAGGAACTAAATTTAGTAATTCTAGTAAGCAAAATATACTGGTGTATTTTAAACCGAAATTATATTGATCGGAATCAAAAATTTTCTAAATTTTAAAAATTTTTAGAAAAAATTTCAAATTTTCCGCCATTTTTCATCGATTGTTATCGGAAGCCAATTCTCGGTTTTAAAAAATCTTACAAAAATAAAATACACCTCGCTGACACATTATTTTCTTAAAATTACCGAATTTAAACTTACTTTAAGTTGACTTGAAACAGGAATTACTGCTTGAAAAATGCTTCAAAAAGCATCCCACAATTACGGTAGCCTTGTTATCACAGCTGTCAACAACTTATCAGCACCCATCAGCAGCCGACAACTGATGATTTACAGTATCCGGCCAAAAGTTTGAAAGACGAATTTGGTATAAATCTTATTCATACAAATCGTTATTTTTTTTTTTTTTAGTTTTTAACTATGTTAAAATTAATCATCTAACACAGGTTTCGACAATTATCCAATATTTGATGGAATTTTAGTTAGTTTAGCTTTGTAGGCTTACGTTTGAAGATGTTTTATGAAAAATAAAATTTAAAATAAAACTTTCTTTTAAAAAAATTACAATTTAATAACAGAATGAAAATAACGGCAGAGGTAACTCAAAAATTTATAAAATGTTATAGCATTTATTAATTCTTATTTTTAATATCTATTCTTCTTATTATTTTTAGGTCCCTCTACAAGCTGTGAATTTCACAATTATTATTTTTTTTTAACAAAATTAGAAAATTAGAAATTAAAATGTAAAAGTTGCTTTAAATGTTTAAGGAATCACTTGCAAAACAGGCTGTTGAATTTTATAAGCGTTTTGAAAAGACTTGAATCAGAATCAAAGTGCGGTTTCAGTCGTTTTCTATGTAAGGGGAATCATCCAAAACACTTGTTAACTTCTAAAATAAATACGACCCCTATGGAAACTTGTTGTGAGCCCTGTGGAACATTGTACTTAAATGAACTTATTTATTTACACACACACACACACACAAAAAAAAAATTTAAATATTTTAAAAATATAATGGGTGAAAAAATTTATTATTTTTTTATGTACTGTATACTGGGAATCAGAAAACTTGAAGGGTGCCATCGTGGGTGTGAAAGCCAAAGTAAACTTAACCCAGTTCTGCAATCACTTCAATGAACGATTCGATGGTGTTCTCTAGGCTGATTGCGGTTTTATTTCTATCTATCTATCTATCTATCTATCTATCTATCTATCTATCTATTTTATTTTATTCTATCAATTTATCCAGCTATTTAATTTTATTCTATCTATCTATCTATCTATCTATCTATCTATCTATCTATCTATCTATCTCAATCTGGTCAAATCTATCTATCTCAGATATAACTTAGACTTCGCCCCGACTAAAAAAAAAAAAGAATAAAATAAATACAATCTAGGTCACCTGCTGTAGATTAATACTTTAAATTCGTCTCGTGGGTATTGCATTTTAACTTAATTTCTCTTCCGAATATTGGAGATGTTTTAAATTACGAATATTGTAGGCGTTCTAATTACAAATAGTTAACAGAAAAAATATTTGAAAAAAAAAAAAAAAAAAAAGAGAGCAAAATACTGCTGCATGGTACGCGGTACCCGCATCAGGTAAATGGAATTTTCTTTTGTGTGTAATTTAATTAAGAAAACTTAAAGACGGATCTGTAGAATTTGTGTGTCAGACACAAGTCACTGCTTTATAGTGTCGACCCAATCGTAACCATCTGCTAAGGTTCATGACATTTGCAGGAAGTTTCACCGTTACGAGGAGTTTTGATTTCTTTCGTTTCTGGTGTAATAACCTGCTGTAGATTATCTGAACCAATCCCTTAGTTGCGCTTGCTCCACGTGCTAAGAGAAACGGAATAAAAATGCCCCCATCTACTCGAACACGACAGCCCCCACCCCGCCACAAAAGAATAACATATATATTAGATTCAATATTATTAACCTTTGCCATGTTTTCAGAATGCTACGAAAAAAAAATAGCTAAGAAAGGGAAATATTAGAGAAAAAAATACGTCCCACAACATAATAAGAATAAATAAAGAAAAAATAAACACACAAGCCTTAATACAATTGAAATGGAAGTGTCTTATTTATTAAAAAAGAAATCGTTCTTGCTATTGGTGTTCACACCGTTGGCATTTATACAAAATCGTATAAAAATAAGAAAACTTTTCTTATTTTTTTAAAGTCGGTAATGACTGGCCGCACTAATTCTATCTACGACCAATGTTCCACGCCCGTGATAGGAGAAAAAAGCTGCGTATGACAAGGTAGTTAAAGGATTCTTTACATTTTTTACCGTTTCATGTTGTTGGCGCTAGTGTTTCTTAGTTTGGAGAATTTCATTCACTGACATCGGCATCTGGTGTGAGTTACAGTATCTATCTATCTATCTATCTATCTATCTATCTATCTATCTATCTATCTCAGTCTCTTCAAATCTATCTATCTATCTATCTATCTATCTATCTATCTATCTATCTATCTATCTCAGTCTCTTCAAATCTATCTATCTATCTATCTATCTATCTATCTATCTATCTATCTATCTATCTATGTCTCAAATTCAAATCTATCTATCTATCTATCTATCTATCTATCTATCTATCTATGTCTCTTCAAATCTATCTTATCTATCTATGTCTCTTCAAATCTATCTACCTATCTATCTATCAATCTATGTCTCTTCAAATCTATCTATCTATCTATCTATCTATCTATCTATCTATCTATCTATCTATCTATGTCTCTTCAAATCTATCTATCTATCTATCTATCTATCTATCTATCTATCTATCTATCTATCTATCAATCTATGTCTCTTCAAATCTATCTATCTATCTATCTATCTATCTATCTATCTATCTATCTATCTATCTATCTATCTATCTATGTCTCTTCTAAATCTATCTATCTATCTATCTATCTATCTATCTATCTATCTATGTCTCTTCAAATCTATCTATCTATCTATCTATCTATCTATCTATCTATCTATCTATCTATCTATGTCTCTTAAATCTATCTATCTATCTATCTATCTATCTATCTATCTATCTCAGTCCCTTCAAATCTATCTATCTATCTATCTATCTATCTATCTATCTATCTATCTATCTATCTATCATTTGGTATATTTACAGAGGAAAACTGTTTATTATCAAAGACAGCTCGTTTATACATATTGGACGCATAGTGCATATGAGTAACAAGGTGCTCCTCTAGAGATTGCAGTGAAGCATGAGACATACAGTCACCATGTAATGTTATTCTGAAGTCGTTTTCCGTTCTTTCTCTTTTTTCTCTCTCTCACTCTCTACATATATATATATATATATATATATATATATATATATATTTCCTAAACATATACTGTTAAATATAAGAGTCAATGAATGTCTATTATGTTTAATCATGAGCCGTTCTAAACATCGTATTTTGGCTTTAATTTCAGTTGAAAATAAAGTCAAAAATTCTCCAACATTTGGATAATTATTTATTAAGTTGGCTGTAAGCTTTCGGCTCACATGAGCTATCTTCAGAGAGGTTGTAAGCTACTGTTTTGTTAAGCTTCGCACTAGATAATAATTAAAATTTTACAAAAAATAATTAAAATTTAGAAAAAAGAAAAATAAATATTTATATACATGATAAAAATCGATAAAATAATGAATTAAAAAATAACTATATATAAGAAGTTTTTACTTTAGATTTATTCAAACACAAATAGTTTTTAAAATAGCAAAAAACAAAATAAATAACTGAAAAGGTAAGGTGGGTGCAAATAAAAATATAATAGATGGTAGTAGTCGTATAATAAAAAGAGAAAAAAAAAGCAAAACGTTAGTACTCCTTTTAGCATGGACACATTAAAAATAAATATAAGACTGTAATTTGAGAACCTTACTAGAAGTTAATTATATCTTGTAAGTAAAAGACAACTTTCATTTTTGGAAATAAAAATTCGTTACTATCCACAAAACTGTCGTTTGAAGTTGGAATCATAGTAAAAATATGATTCCGAAACATGGGAAATTTTCTGTCTCGAGAATGTTAAATTAATTATATTACAGTAATATATATATATATATATATATATATATATATATATATATATATATATATGAGGTATATATACACTACCGACCAAAATTATTAGCCAACCCCAGTTTTTTTTAAAGAAATGACTAATTTTAGTATTTATTGCCAAGTGGATAATTCTAAATGAAAATAGAATTGTTCTTTTGTTAATACTGCACAATGACATGTGCATCAAATGAACTGTTCTGGAGTCCAGTTTTTGTGCTCTCTTTCTTATACTAGTCTCTTCTTCTTATTGGTTGGCCAATGCAAAGGCTTCCTGGCTGGCATGTAAAATTTTGCAATGTAATAATAACAAAATAACCATTCTCTCTCTCTCTCTCTCTCTCTCTCTATATATATATATATATATATATATGTATATATATATATATATATATATATATATATATATATATATATATAGAAAATCTTACCCTGACGAGCCTAAGGGTGAAATCTAGGTAGGTTTGTTGGCTCTTGCATAGATTTTCTGTCTTTGTTGCTCTACTTTCGTATTGAGTGCTTTTGTGTTAGGGTTTTTGTCTTGGTTTTTTTTTCTTTCCTACGAGTATTTGACTTTTTGTTCATGTACTTCGTTTGTTTCTTTTTTTACTTCGCCTCCTTTTCACTCCCAGTTCGTCCTTGGTGGGTTATTCAAGACGATTTAAATTATAGTATAACTATTACTAGTATTAACAGAATTATTTCTGTTACTATTAATATTGTTATAATTACTATAGTTATTATATATATATATATATATATATATATATATATATATATATATATATATATATATATATATTTTAATTCAGATACTTCAATCCAAGGGAAAAAAGCAGGAAGGTAAATTCCAAAAAACCCGATCCTAATTAATATTAAAAATTTATTTTAATATTAAAAAATGATACAGGAAGAGAGCTCCATGTAATAAAATATTACAGAGCAAATATATATTAAAAAAGGATTAATTCAAAGATGTTGAATGGCCATTTCGATATGAAGATCCCCACGGGGAACGACACATCACCTCAGCAACAGAAAGGTTTCTGAAAGGTTTTTTTCTGTTGCTGAGGTGATGTGTCGTTCCCCGTGGTGATCTTCATATCGAAATGGCCATTCAACATCTTTGAATTAATCCTTTTTTAATATATATATATATATATATATATATATATATATATATATATATATATATATATATATGATTAATCTATAAATATATATTATCGGTTTATCTTTATGGATCCGTTTATATATGTCTCTGGTTTTAAAGTTATATAATTAGACTGAGGTGCATAGTGAGGTAGATAGTTAGTGACGTAGATAGATAGAGAGGTAGATAGATAGTGAGGTAGATAGTGAGGTAGATAGTTAGTGAGTTAGATAGGACATAGAGAGATAAATATTTACTTATTTACATTGTTCGGAGTTGTCTCATCTTTATTGTAATATTCACGAAGTTTCGACCGTTGTACGTTCCAATCTTTTTCAGGTGATTGGAATTATGAACCGAACCCTTTATTTCGATCACTAGTGTAGAGTGTTCTCGTTCCATGAATCATGCCATTTTTAGATGTTCTAGTTATCAACTCTCTAATTTTTTGTTCTTCACTGCTGTCGCGAAGTATTGAACTCATGAACTTTCGGGTCAAGTCATTTGATCCAATCAAATCTTTAACTCACTGGACGGTGCGTTCTTGAGGACATGTGTCTCTGAGACACACCGAGTTAGTTACGGATTCATTACAGATGCTCGAAGTTGTGAGCTTTCGATCCCAGTTCAATTCAATCGTTTCGAATGCTGATTTTTAAGGTAAGCAACCTGATATATAGCCTTGTACTACACTCACCGAATAAATATAAAGCAAGTCAACAACAGAATATAGACAAATCATGAAGAAGGTTGGAGCGTACAATGGCAGAAACGTCGCGAATATGACAATAAAGATGAGGACAACATTCCGAACAATGTAAATACATAATCTCAGAAATACGAGTCAATCAGTTAAGTGTCATACATGATACACGCTTGAGCGATCATATCTCGAACGAAACATGACTGACTGGGCAGAACATCTTCCCGCGGTAGTTTACCATTATTTTATGTGGTAGGTTGGTTGCCAACCAAGGCTATAGAGCCCAATCTTTCTTGCTGTTCAACCTATCGCCGGAGGGAAGAGACGAATTAGTGTGACGACGGTCTCCGGCCACTAGTCGTAATGGCTTCGACACAGTAGCTGGTGTTCAAGTCATCTATGACAACGGTGTTCTTCCTCGCCCACGCTGTGAATTTTGATCCCAAGGAAGTCATGCTGAAATCTTTCTAGCTGTCTCTTTGCTAAGTTGAACCATACCGGACGCGCGCACATTCGGGTTAATGAAAACGGCACCAAAATAAACTGAACGACGCCTGAATAAGTTGCGGAAAAAGTCTTTTATATACAAAAAAGAAAAAGAAACAAAAAGAAATAGAATATAACAATCGTCAATTTCTTATCTCTACAACGGAGCGAAAGTTTCGTTTAAAAGTAGTGTTTGTCTTCTTAACATTAATTCAAGCATTTGGTTGGTAATGTCTGTTCACTCCAATCGAAGTTTTCAAGTTTGTGACCATTCAAAATATCTTATTCGATCTTTTCACCGAAGCTTTACGAAAACTGCCGAAGATTGGTCTTTGTGTGTGGAGGATAGCGGCGGCGGTAATTAGTCTTATCTGTCTTAGCTAAGCGCAACACCTGATTCGTTTGTTGTTTAACTTTAACTCCTTCTTGGCTCTTTCTGTTTCTTTACATCTTCAGCCAGGACTGTCTCTATCTCTACAGTTGGCACACAACGGCGTGGCAATTATCTCTGTCTCTGTACATCTTTAGTCAGGAACTTTATCGGAGGCGACCGTCTTTGTCTACGGTCGTTGCTCCCCGGCTGGGAACCTTCACTCCCTTGTCTTTACATCTCGACTGCAAACCCCAAAACTCTGATTTTGGCCATCTGGGGCTCTACTTTTATGCTTATCTTAAATTCTCTTAGGGGTGGCATGACGGACGCGGGGCGTCCATGCAAATCAAATCTTTAGCCAATGAAATCACTCCCGCCTTCGCATTTTGAGGCGGAGTTACTTCCTTTCCTTGGTTTAACCAATGAATCGACTATATTTCTTCTGACATCATTTCTCTCCGTCTTCTTCATTTGGATTCAATTGATTGCATCATTATTTTTAAAATCTGTTCACAGGATAATTTGCGAATTTCAGGATTTAACCTTTTTGGCCTCATCAAAAATTTGTCAAAATCTCCAAACAATATTTTGGCTACAGCTTATTTTTCATTTTCACCAGCTGTAAGGCCCAGGGCTTTCAATGGTATTTTTCTTAGTCACTTGTTTCCGCTTTGTCAAACAATGGCCGGCCGATGCGATCTCGTCTGACCTGCTGCTTACCCTACAAATATTTTTTTTAATTCACTCAGCTAGTTTCCAATATTTTCATTTTGCAATATTTTCTCTCTGCTCATAATTCATTAGCTTCGTTCATATTTCAACCGAATAAACAATTTTATTATCTATTAGGCTTATTTTTCTCTCTGCTCATATTTGAACAAATAATCTGCACAATTAATAATACAACTAATAATAATTTCTCTCGCCCCGTCGTGTTAGTGTTATATTTTTCCGCATGCCAAAATAGTTTTACATTAATACCGTTCCCCTAGATTATTTGCGCGTAAGTGAATGCAACGAATTCAAATGGAATTCAAACTCTGCTCATGTTTCTCCACAAATTCGTAACTTTTATTAACGGTTGTCTTTTTACCAACCCTTTCTACACCCGTTCATCATTCACTGACACAAGCGTGTCAGATACATGGCCCCCTTTAATTGGTTTTGATACGCTGTGAATAAAAAAAACAAATCAATCAATCAGTTTAGAGTAAAAAATCGTTTCTTCTATGCTATCATAAGTGGTTCGAGTGGAGTTCGAGTTACACGGAGCTCTCCATAATTTCAGCCTTGTGTCATATCTAAGCTACGCTCCGTTACTCATCATAAGTGGTTCGAGTGACACAATGGTTAATATCATGGGAAAATTTGGCTGGAACATTTGGTTTTCATTCTACACTAACGCCATGGTAAAATATTTAGAAAACATTTTGAAGTAAAAAAAAAAAATATTAAATAAAGAAATAATAGTAATTGAAAGAATTTCACAGAATCGGCATTTCTTCAAACCATTTATAGTCTTTTCCGGAAAAAGATGATTTATTTACAGAAAAAACAGAAACAAACACTGACATCTTCTAAGAATAACGTCGAGGCGTTTGTGATTTAAAGTTTTGCGGTCGTTCGTCTTGTTATCCGATTCATTTTAACCTCTCAAAATCTTATACTAATTAGGTTCTTAACCTAAATTCCGAAACAAGCACAAAGAAAGAGAGAAAAAAAAAATCCCAAAACAGCGCTTACGGCCATTGAAACAGATACACAAATGATCCTAACAGAAACAAAAATATTTGTGAAGGACTTATATCATTTGGTCTTTGCAGAAGTGATGACAATGGGGATTGATTTCAAGTGATGACGTTTTATTATCCGAACCATCTTTTGTTGTTAATCCACCGCTTGTTTTAGTTGTCTAAACAGAACGATGACTGAACTTGAAAACCAAAACCGCGATCTTGTATACGAAGTTGTGTTAACAAATACACCTATCACAGATCCGTTTAAAACTAGCATCGTCATCATTACTATTTTTATCCCAGCTTTTTTGTCAACTTTCCTATGAGACTTCTACTTTATGATTAGTCCAGAACCAGAATTTAGTTCTATACACGCATTTTTTTGTAAAGCGTGAAAGCCGATGTAACAGCTCAGATTAACTACCTCCCAGAATATAACCGACTATTGTTTAGCTTAGTTCAAAATAACCGCCGGCCTATGGTAGGGGAAAGACAACATCATACAACGGCGTATAAAACAATCAAGTCTAATCTATACATCAATCATAAATCTTCATACTTTCCTGTCCCTGTAAGAAACGTACGACACTTTACCATTTCTTTCTCTCCCTGGTCTGTCATCTATTCACAAAATCTTGTCTGGTAGGTTATTCACTGTTTATCTCTGATCCTCCTTTTCACAAAATGTATTGTGCGTGTTAAATTTTCCAAACATTCTTTTCTTATAATATACTAGCAGTATAGCCCGGCGTTGCTCGGATGTAATGAAAGCTTTAAAACTAATCCATGGTCTTGAAGCTCAGACTCTGCCTAAAGATTATTGGTGTGAAGTTTGGTGAGCATCGGATAAAAATTGTGGATTTGTATAAAAGACATACAGACAGATAAACAAACACACATACAAACATCTTGCCTTTTATATATATATATATATTATCGATTTTCTGCACTATTGTAAGAACTGCAAGCTTGAAACTTCTGAATATCGTTTCTTATGTTTTTGTCTATGAGTGTATCAAATTTGATTAAAATTGGACCATTCCTTCTATAACCCGATTTTTTCGATTATTGATTTTCGATATTTATCGGAGTACCTCGACACAAAACCTAGCTAAGAATATTCACAGACGCTTATAGTACAACTGTGTAAATTTTCGAGAAATTCAGTTCGGCTGTTTCGGAGTCTATAGGTAACGGATACACACACACACACACACACACACACACACACACACACAACGTTTCATTTATAAATAAATTGAGATAGATGTAGTATATTTCAGGTGTCTCTTTTTGATTTTAAGTATAAGTGGCTTTCTGGTTACCATTTTCTTTAAAACTTTCCCGTTTAAAGTTTTCTTGTTGCTTACCTGATCTTAACACCCGTTTCTAGAAGAGTAACTGTGTCAACTGGGGTATCTTCTTCATTAGCGAGAAAATTGTCCAACAGTCACTGCTTTCAGGAGAATAGGTATGATATAGTTCAGCAATTTTGTTTTTACTTTTAACGAAATTTTACTGTCCAAGCTTTGGTTATTTCCTGGAAGTCAACTTTCGCTATTCTGATATAGCTTCATATCTCTGTGTCACCGTTTCCATCGTCTGTTATTACACAATACGGTTAATAAAATGTCTGTGTTCGCTTCATTCCGAAGTCTTCAATACGAATCTCAGACCTTTGACTGCTTCTCTTGCTGCTGATCCCACATTTTGTTTTAATATTGATAATGGTGAAGCCTTTTCCCCGCTTTTCGTTTGCAATCATATCTAGCAGACTTAAAAAAATACATCAGTACAGTGAAACTCTCGTATTAAGATACGGAGATTTCACTGTCGTCACGATCATGGCCGCTGATGATACAACCTGGCGGGTTTCAACGGATAATCTAAAAAAAAATATTGTGTTACCAAGGAAACTAATTTCGAAGAAATTCAAGCTCCAGAGAAGAATGGTACGCTTATCTGACTAATAATAGTCTCAGTAGGTTGATTTAGCTTTAGGCTTACTTGAATTTGTTTCTGTACCGTAAGAGCTTACTATACCAAATAGTAAAACACAAACTATACATCAGATATCTCCAAAGATTCGTTAAAAAATGAACATATATGATAAAAAAATGACCCAAATTTATTAAAAATAAACTTTTATTGCCAACATCTGTGTATAATCATTTAGAGGAAAGACAAAAAATTGATGCAACAATTAATTTTTAAAAATCCTTTTTAGAAATTTCGAAGTTTCATTAAAAATCTTGTTTTTCTTGTGTCAATGGGTGAATATAAATTTGCATAAGAAAATTGTATGTCTTTTTACAATGAAAAACATAATGATATGAATTTTTTTCAAAAATCAAATTATTTTCGGATTTTAATAAAACTTTCTGAGCTAATTCACAAATTAGTTAAATTATATTAAAAATGTTCTTTTTTTTTCGAAAATTTTGCTAAAATATATCAAGCTTTATTAACTTCCATTTATCTAATTTTATGAATGTTTGAGAAAATTTGGTATATCTTAATGTTTATATTAGTCATAAGGATAGTTTCTCTTTGTCAAACAAAACAACCAGTTGGAGAAAATCTGCTCTGAATCGTAAAATAAAAATGCAATAAAACCAAAATACATTTTTATTTGAAAAATTTTAATTGCTTTTATGAATAGAATATATTATGGACACTACTGTCTAAAGAAAATTATTTTTTCGATGAATAATCAATTTTTACAAGAATGATTTTTATCTTTTAAATATTTGAATTAGAATAATTTATAAACATTTAAATCTTCCAAAATTCTGTATTATTTTCTGTAGCGGTGAAGTAATATTACGAAATAAACAACTATATTTACTAATCATAAATGGTAAAGCTTCTACAATTCATCGATTGCCAGTATTGTAAAAAAGAAATTGATTGTTTCTTCTGTGCCGATTTTTACAAATACGGACGTCCATACACGACATTATTAGTAAATTTGAGCGGTAACTTTAGTAAATTCAAATTTTATTGGTAAATTTCTAACATTTCATTAACAAGTGAATTCGCTAAAAAGCCAAATTTCGTTGAAATGTTAAACATTTATCTATAAATTTGAAATTTACTATAGTTACCGCTCGTATTTTTGATTTAACAGATTTCTGCTTGGTTAAAAAAATATGTACAAAATGGCATGTGTTTTATTCACAATGTAATTTTATATATATTATCTCCCCTTAGATAAATTAGACAAATTTCAAGATGTCGATAAATGTGTCAACACGGATTAGTTTTAAAGCTTTCATTACACCCGAGCAACGCCGGGCTATACTGCTAGTATATATATATTTGATATATATACTAGCATATATATTTGATATTTCAGACCGGCCTCGAACTTTCATCAGAAACAAAAATGGCCGAGGCCGGTCTGAAATATCAAATATATATGCGAGAAGTGTGGGAGAACAAACTATTAGCATATAATTTACAGTTAGATTTATCAACTTGAAATGTAAAATAATGAAATCTGACAGCCAGTATATTATTGCGCTTAAATTAGTAAAGTCTAGGCACTAAAGAGGAAAACTCATCAGATAAGCTGGGTGTAATCTTAACAATACACCCTACGCAAAAACACGATGTTGATAGAAACAAATTGAAAGAATTATTACACAAAGTATTTGAATTCCAAATTGAACCCTTTATTTAATCTATGGGGGTAGACTGTTCTTATTCCACTGCCCATATCTAGGGGTATCTCGTTTAGTTCTTATTTTTTAGTACTACTCGACTTTTGCTCGACTTGTTTCTACTGAGACAAAATACATGCTACCTGTTAAAGAGATTGAATTAACAGTTACAATGTCACCAAATTCACGAAACAACATTTTAATCCACTAAGCTATTTTCCCGAAGAAATTCTCTGTAGCTTACCCGATATACATTTGAGAGTACAACAACAAAGATGAGGAGAATAGTCCGAATGTAAAGGTTAGCCATTATTTATAAGAAGACATAACGCATGGTTGTCAACAAAGGGACAACACAAAGTGCGAGTTGCGTATCGGGGACGTCAAAATCAAGCATATGCGGAAAGTTAACCGAACTAAGACAGTGTAATACGGAAATAAGAAATTTTGATTGTGCGAAAGTAATGATGAAACACTTAGCTATATATTCAATGAATTAGCCCAAGAAGAATACAAGAGTAGACATGGCTGGTTGGATAAGGTTATTCACAAGAAACTGTGCAAGTGGCAATGTTTTGATCACACAGGCCATTGGTATATGCACAGACCAGAATATGTCCCTAAGAATGAACAAGTAAATTTAAACATATCCCCCAGTCTAGTCCAGATGACAAGATCTAATAAAACATGTCAGATTTTGCTGTTTTGCCAGATTATAATGATTCTAAAAGTGTAAACCTTGGCAAATATTTGGACATTCCAAGTGAGTTTAGAAAACGGCAACATGAAAGCAACTTTGGCGTCAAATGTTATTATAACATTTCATAACATCGTAAGATTAATACTTCGTTTTAATTTTAACATTTCTTCGGTCAACCAGTTTGAATTTTAATCCCCTGAATTAAAAAAGTGAATGTTTTGAATGATATAATTTCGCTGTCATAAACAATTAAATTCAAAGAGACTAAATTAGTATCCTCATCTAAAAAACATTCTTAAGGAATTGCCAATGGTAATGGCAGTATTATTCATTTCCTTATAAAGAAACATTGAGCATTCATTAACTGACTAGCCAGTACAGCTTTCGATTGAAATTTACGAGGGTCATTCAATAAATAAGGTAATTTTTTCGGTTTAAGGACTTCTACGAGGGTCATTCAATAAATAAGGTGAATTTTTCGGTATAAGGACTTCTACGAGGGTCATTCAATAAATAAGGTGAATTTTTCGGTATAAGGACTTGTACGAGGGTCATTCAATAAATAAGGTAAACTTTTCGGTATAAGGACTTCTATGAGGGTCATTCAATAAATAAGGTGAACTTTTCGGTATAAGGACTTTTACGAGGGTCATTCAATAAATAGGGTGAACGTTTCGGTATAAGGACTTCTACGAGTGTCATTCAATAAATAAGGTGAACTTTTCGGTATAAGGACTTCTACGAGTGTCATTCAATAAATAAGGTGAACTTTTCGGTATAAGGACTTCTACGAGTGTCATTCAATAAATAAGGTGAACTTTTCGGTATAAGGACTTCTCTGAGGGTCATTCTATAAATAAGGTGAATTCTTAGGTATAAGGACTTGTACGAGTGTCATTCAATAAATATGGTGAACTTTTAGGTATAAGGACTTCTACGAAGGTCATTCAATAAATAAGGTGAAGTTTTCGGTTTAAGGACTTCTACGAGGGTCATTCAATAAATAAGGTGAAGTTTTCTGTATAAGGACTTCTCTGAGGGTCATTCAATAAATAAGGTAAACTTTTCGGTATAAGGACTTCTACGAGGGTCATTCTAAAAATGAGGTGAAGTTTTCGGTATAAGGACTTCTACGAGGGTCATTCAATAAATAAGGTGAATTTTTTCGCATAAGGACTTGTACGAGGGTCATTCAATAAATAAGGTGAACATTTCGGTATAAGAACTTCTACGAGTGTCATTCAATAAATAGTTTAATTTTTCGGAATAATGACTTATTAATATAAACTACTACGAAATTGTACATTTTGTTTCAATATCGAAAGAACAATTTTTCAACAAGTATTTAATAATGATAGTAATAATCCTTATTAACTACCTGATGAGACATTGTTATTTCGATGCCGAAACAAAATTTACAATTTTGTAGTAGCTTGTAGTTTTTACATGTTCTAAAGTATAATATATATATATATATATATATATACACTTGTGTAAAAAGCAAGAAATGGAGGAGTTTAAAAAGAAATTGTTGGAAATTGTAACGCAACAATGAGAACAACAAAAACACCGAGAACCAAGACTCGAACAATTCGATGAATTGTTTTTGAAACGCAGAATATGTTTTCAAGTAATATAAATAGCGATTCGAGTGTATTTTCTTAGGAAGCGTTAACAGAATTTTACCATATCGAAAATATGAAGTTCATGAATTATATTCCACCAAAAAAGGCAAGTGACTTAAAAATTCAATGAAACTGCTACAACCCCACCCACAGCAAAAAAAAACAAAAAACAAAACAAACAAACAAAAAACAAAAGAAAAAACGAATTGTACCATTTACGTCGATCAAACAAATAAACGACGAGATTGATAGACTTGAAAAAATTGGTGTTTTCTCCAAAGTCGAGTATAGCGACTTAGATCTGCCGACAGTGTATGTAAAAAAGAAATCGAAAGAGATATGCATTTGCACGGATTTTTCTACGGCTTAAACAATGCTCTTAAAGATTATCATTACCCACTTCCCGGACCAGAAGAGGTTTTTGTTAATGTTGCAGTTCTCAGAAAGAAAGAAAGTTACACGAAAGAAAGTTACAGAAAGAATGAGACATTAAAGTTACATTTGAGAACTGTTTGTCCATAGTGAAAACGTGGATAAAAGATTTCCACATAGAGAGAGACAAATATGAAATAAATTTATAAAAGACGGCTACATTAAATAAGTGTTCAAACAATAACCGGATAAGAGGGAGAAATGCATAGAGGAAAGGTTTTAAAAGTTACATACCGGCGATCCTAACGTTAGGGGTAATATTAGGAGGATGAGACAACTAAGAACTACATTTACTGTGTGGGTTCCAGTGAGAATTAAGCGCTAACAGGAAGTTGTCCAAAGCAGTACTTACCTAAAAAGCACCTAAAATAGAATATGTAACAAACAAATGTAATGTGGCACTATAAAGCTATAGCGCATCTATAATAATTTGAGCCCTGGGTCCAAGATGAAGACAAGTACAAAGAACAATATTGGCGTGACGTAGCTTCCCTGTGCCTCTTCTATAAATACTTTCATGGCTTCTGCTCTGACGAACTTAAATCACTGGTGCCCCCTAGATGTGAATTTGCACGAGGTACTAGATTGGCAACTAGGTCCCACCCTGTTACAGTGAAACCGATGATATGTAACCGCAATTTCTACTCCAACAGCTTATTTCCTCGCACTTCCCGCCTGTGGAATTCCCTACTGCATGCTTGCTTACCCGACGGCTACAACCTCCAAGAGTTTAAATGTAAGGTCAATAGACACCTCCTAACACACTACCTCACACCCACTCTCTCAAACTCTCTCCTTATGTACATCCTAAGTCGTCTACCACCCTCCTTCTGACATTTCCCATAACCAATCGGTCTATGTAAGACCCTGCGCTATAATGGCAGTGGAATGCCGTGCTTGGGGTGACACGATTAAAAAAAAAGAAAAGATCTATGGTAGCTCCTGTTGACAAGAGATTCAGAGCTATTCCAATATGTAAAACTGCTCGTCTACTCAGGAGAGTGTTGTAAAGAAAGAAAAACATTTTCAGTCAGCTAATTGCGATACGTGATACACGCTTGGGCGATCATGTCTCTTTCGAGACATAACTGACTAGACAGAAAATTTTTCCGTAGTAGGTTGCCATTTGTTTTGCGGTGGACCGGTTGTTAACCAAGGCTACAGAACCAAATATATCCTTCTATTCAACCCATAGCTGGAGGGGGAGGAATAGATTTATACATATCCCAAGGATATTTGTGTGTAAGTGAATGCAACGAATTCAACTCGAATTAGAACTCGGCTCTACCGATTTTTCATTCCAAGCTGATATCCATTGCACCAACTGTTACCCTAACCCTGTATAGGATTGTTTCTGTGAATGGTAGAGGAAAATGAAATCATCAAAACTCGCGAGGCTAGTGCTGGATAAAATGACAAGATTTTGTCATTTGGTTCCCAATGGAAACGATTGGATTCATAAAACATTTTTTTCAGATTTCTAGTTTTAATGTGATATTCTGTTATGCTAAATCCTATGCATTATTTCTTTCGACACTCGTCTCGATGTCTTATCCCTTTGTCATCGTTATATTCTGAGCTTTTAAATGATAAATGTCATTTCCTTTTTAAAACTAAAACTACCGTCGCTCCCGTAACAGCAGTCTCCAAAATTATTAGGCCAAACATAGCTTCAGAAAAGAAAAAAACAAAATGAAGCTACCCTTCAAATGCCTCCGCCAATCAAATTTCTCTCAATGACCGATACGCCACCAGAACGGAACACAATAACGGTTTGTCGCGCAAGATTAAACAAAAGAAGCTTTCTTTTAAACACCAGCCGCCGCCTCCGCCTCCGCCGCCGCCGATGCCTCCGCCGCCGCCGCCGCCTGCACCATGAAAATCAGAAAGCGACTTCCCGACAAAAATACCATTCTTTTAACGCTTTTGTCGTTCTTCTGATTCTCGCAGTATCTTGCTCTCAATTAACGTATTTTTGCAATATAGACGAATTCTCTCTCTTTTTTTTTTATGATGAATTCCGCCAAAAATTGACATCATTGTTGTTATCGTTATTTTTGTTGTCATAAAAAATGTATTTTTCTGCTGGTGAATTCCAATAGAGAAAGAATCGATTCCCCAAACATATGGAGTCAGTGGAGCGTGTTGTATTTTGTTCGCTTCAAGGAATATCACTTTGCCTGACTTTTCTTTTCTTCCGGTTTTCATCCATTTCTTTTGGATTCATTTGTAGTATATTTTTGCTTTCTTTGGTCTCCTTGATTTTCTTTATTTTTCTTTCATTCTTTTTTACTTTCTTTTAGTATTTCTTCTTTTTAACTTTTTATTTTACTTTCACTTCTTTCTATTTTTATCGTTCCTCATATAAATAGCTTTTTTTCTATAAGTTTTGTGTAATTCTTTGTTCTTTTTTCATTCCTTCTGTTTTTCTTTCGTTGCTTCTTTCTTACTTAGTTTTTAGTTTTACTGTTTTCCTTTTTTCTTTATTATTCCTCATTTCAAAGGATCTTTTTTATTTTTCATTTTCTCTCCTTCTTGATTTTTATCTTTCCCTCGTTTCTTTCTTTTTTTCTTCATATTTCGCTTTTGCTTCTTTTCTTTCTTTTTCTTTTTTTCTTTTCATATTTTCTTCTAAGATATTTCATTTGTTGTTTTTTCATCGCTATCCATTTCTTTCTTTCTTTCTTTCTTTCTTTCTCATTGTTTTTATTTCTTTCTTTTCCTATGTTTTATTCACTCGTTTTTTCTAGACTATACTTTCTTTCTTTCTTTCTTTCTTTCTTTCTTTCTTTCTTTCTTGTGATAGATTTGTTTATTCAGTACGTTATTTCTCTCACCGTTGCGTTGGTTGTTTTTTTTTTCTTCCTTTTTTTTTCTTTTTTACTTTGCAGGAAAACTCACTATATCTGAAACTATTTCACTTTAGATCTTTTCAAGAGTTTCTTCCTCTTTTCTTTCTTTTCGCATTTAATTAAATACTTCCATTTGCCATTCAGCGTTCTTCGATTTAAACGCTATTCTTTGCGTTATAATCACATTTTCATCCGCTATATTTGGGATGTAATCGGGCGAAAATCTTCACAGATTGGGCGTGAATATTCGTGCAGTTTTAATTCCAAGATGGCCGCTGACATTCCGGAATCGACTACCACCGTCGTCACTGCCACCACTACTATGCCTTCAATGTATTTCTCAGCGTAAGTCGTTTGACAGTAAACCTAATTTGATACAAGTCAGCGTTCAATTTCCTGAATGGTATTTTTGATCGGTAATTTTATAAATTATTCAGCACAAGGAAATCGAAAGAGTTGGGCAGACATGCGAATTATCATCCTGTCCTCTATTTAACCCTTTCTCTATCGTTGTCTTCTCTCCCGTTCAGTAACGGAAACAAATAAAAGGAAATATTTATCGAAGACCAGATGCGTTGATTTGGTCATCAGAGTCTCTGTCGCCTTTGATATTAGAACTACAGTACTCTCTTGGAAACTATTTGTTATTACTAACATCCTTTTATGTAAATAAATCTTTGCCTTCATATCTGGTATATTTTTCTTTTATTTTGGACAAACCGACCTTCTTCCTTTACTGTGTCTTAACTTCCTTTCCAATTTTAGTTTCTCGCTGTCTTTCTTTGAGGTACTTTCATTATTCCATCTTTTTCTTTTTGTCTCTTTTCTTCTTTTTTTTTTTTTTTTGCTATCTAACTTTTTAAAGATGTGCGTTGTGTTGCAGTGGATAGCGACTGCGAACGACAAATCAGGGTGCCAGGTTCGAATTCCAGTTGAATTCCTCACATTCACTCCCGCACAAATACCCTTGGAAAAGGTATTAATCCGTCTCTTCCCTCTTGTTATGGGTTAAATAATAGGGTAGATTAGGTTCTATAGCATTGGCTGGCAATCAGTCTACCGCAGAAAGTAATAGCAAGCTGCTGCGGAATAATCTTCTGTCTAGTCAGTCATGTCTCGAAAGAGACATGATCGCTCAACGCGTGTATTACGTATGACATTAACAGACTGATTTTTTTTATCTTTTTGTACAAGACGCTACTGCAGAATTCTCGGAATATGAAAAGAGTGACTGAACCAAGTGTAGAACTTGTTTTGTCTCTACCTTTTTGTGAGCAGCCCTCTTTGTGAGTCAGTGTCTCTGTAGAAGAGAAAAAGTTGCTTCAAAGGAGTCGAATGGAACCAGCTGTTAGTGCAAGCAACTATCTTTCTTCTTTTCTTTCTTTGTGGGAGTTAAATTGAAACTTCTTCTATGCACCATGTCTCTTCAAGACATGCTCTCCACTACTTCCTATGTTTCATAGCGCTTAGTAAGTAGTCAGATGAAGAAAATGAAATTAGGAAGGTTGAATTGCAGAAGGATGCTGAAAATCCCATGGAGTGAAGATAGAATTTTAAAAAAATGATTTGATTATATGCTCAGATATTGTGAAGTGGTTTGAACGAGGAATCTTTTGTATACGTGCATGCACACACACACACACACACACACACACACACACACATATATATATATATATTTCATTTATAAACGAGTATTTTCGCTACCTTGGTTTCCACCACGAGTGGTTTCTTCAGACGATTTTTAATAGCTGATTGAATAACTAACTTAATAACTGAATCAGTCATAAATATTAGCTAACGCAAACATTTTTGAAAATAAATTAAAATTTTTTTTTTTTCATAAAATAATTTTTAAATGTTTTTTTAAAAAAAAAGATTCGGCCTCTTTAATTTTGTCCATATGTTAAACGAGTACTTTCGAACGCCATCATTCATCATCAGGCTACAAATTTTACGGTTTTACAATTTTTAACCATTTAATAACTGACTTAATAACTGAATCAGTTATTAAAAATCGCCTGAAGAAACCACTCGTGGTGGAAACCAAGATAGCGAAATAACTCGTTTATAAATGAAAAATATTCAAAAGTTCTACAATATAATTATATAGAACACTTTTTAATACAAATGTGTACTGGTCTAACCCTATTAGGACCAAAAACTAAGTATTAAACAGTATATATATATATATATATATATATATATATATATATATATATATATATATATGTATGTATTAAGAGAAAAAACTAAACACATAAACGGTTATAAATCCAGAATATATTTCGGAAGTGTAAAAATAAACTACAACTGCCTCATTCAGACCGTTGAAAATGAGTAAATGTTAATTTCACTCTGAATATTCTATAAATGTTTTTAACGGAGAAAGTCAACATTGTATCGTTTAAACCGGAATTAAATTAAGAATTCAGACATCAAATCACACATATTCACAATACAGACACACGGAATGAAGAATGAATGCATTAAATAACATATATACACAAAACAATTTTTAGGAAAGTATATATACACACACAAAAATGAGCCTAAGAATAGACATACACAAAGTAAACAGAACTATTGCCCGGTTCACACTCCACCCACGTCTATTGAACAGGTGTAGAGGTTCATCCCTTGTTCCCTGTTTAGGATATGGTTTCCGGCTTTCTCTTTTCCAATCTTTTCACTTTTCCTTTTTGTTTATTTGTTTTTTTCGATTGGAGTAAATAGACTGAAATATCGCCCGGTTCACACTCCACATACGTCTATTGAACAGGTGTAGAGGCTCATCCCTTGTTCCCTGTTTAGGATGTGATTTTCGGCTTTCTCTTTTTCAATCTTTTCACTCTTACGTAGCCCCCTGCACACCAGTGGTCTTACCGCCTTGCCCGGGGTGATATGATTATATATATATATATATATCTTTCGCTGTATCGCGGCTCAACAGTACATACATACACAAAACAATTATTAGGGGAGAATATATACACCCAAAAATAGGAGGCTAGAAATAGACATACACTAAAATGCACATAGACATAAACTTATAAAAGCAAAAAGGACAAAAGGAGAATTGGAAGAAAAGGGAAAACGGAAAGAAAGAGAAAAAGGGGACAGATAATACACTTACAGTCATAAATATTAGCTAACGCAAACATTTTTGAAAATAAATTAAAAAAATTTGTTTTACTTTTTCAAAAAAGAATTTTTAAATGTTTTTTTTTTAAAAAGATTCGGCCTCTTTAATTTTGTCCATATGTTAAACGAGTACTTTCGAACGTCATCATTCATCATCAGGGTACAAATTTTACGGTTTTACAATTTTTAACCATCAACATTTGCCTTGCAGCGAAAACATGTCACTACATTTTTAAGAACTAAATAAACGTTAAGAAAATTTTTTAAAAATTCTAGGGAAGTAATGATGTGATCACGTGCATGCGTGAAAATATGTTATCACGTAGAGGCATGAATTATCTGATTATGTGGAATATTTAGTTGCAAAACATTTTTAAATACCATAAAAATACATTAAAGAATTTTAAAATTCAAGGGAAGTTATTGTGTGAATTATCTAATTACGGAGAAGGAAGAATTAATTACCTTAATTATATTTCAAATATACTATACACATTGAAGAATGTGTCCAGAAATTTGGTAAGCTGTGCGATTGATAAGAAGTTTATTACTTCTGATATGTAGTGCCTTTAAAATTTTAAGGTGTCGAATGTCTGTGTGTTGATCTATAATTTTAGTATTGTCTATAAGAATTTTACGAATGTCGGAATGCAGAAGGGAAACAGTATGTGGCATAAGATGTTGTGTAATGGCGTTAGAATCATTTAAGTGCCTAGTTAATCGTCTAGAGAGCCGGGTAGTCGTAAATCCAATGTATGTATGTGGATTAGAAGAGCATTCTTCAAAAGAACATTTGAATTCATACACAACATTAGTTCTATCGACCCCGGCAGCAGCTGGAGAAGGGTTGTTGCTCATTACCAGGTTAGAGGTTTTGAATTTACTATAGTACATTATAAGGTTTAAGGTTTTGTTAGAATCAACAGGGAACATATTATGTTGTATTATAGATTTAAGGACCTTCTCATCCATGTTGTATTGTCTGTGCATTTGTCCTCTGTAAAAGAGGTTAACTGAGGATAATATGAGAAAATACGAGAAAATACAAAAGAAAATCTGCAAGACTAAGTTGTCTCTATCGTTTAATACAACATGTTTAAAAGAAAGGATGCTGCCAAAATACACGTACTTTATATATATATATATATATATATATATATATATATATATATATATATAAATAAAGTACGTGTATTTTGACAGCATCCTTTCTTTTAAACATTATACGTATATCATGCATATATATATATATATATATATATATATATATATATATATATATATATATATGCATGATATACGTATACAAAAGATTCCTGGCTCAAACCACTTCACAATATCTGAGCAGATGATCAAATCATTTTTTAAAAATTTTATCTTCACTCCATAGGATTTTCAGCATTCTTCTGCAATTCAACATTCCTATTATCATTTTCTTCATCTATGAGCAGACTAACTAAATTCCATATAGAAAACCTTTTTTATCAGTACACAAGTGAAGAGTTTAATAAATAGAGAATTTGGTTGTCGTTTTAGTTATAGCGCTAGGTTGGATACAAATAAATAAAGATCCCCAGAATATATTTAACCATTTTGAGCATATTAAGAATTGTTAATATGTAATTGGCGTGATTTGGCAGCACATGAAAAAATCTAATTACGCATTAGTAAACAGAAACTACTTTATGGTGTTACTCAATCGAAGGTGAGATGCAAAACAACACACCTCTTAAATCAATCAGCTTTTCTCAAGTTTAAATTTGTCTCCTAAGCTAAAAAGAAAGGGAAGGGATTTTTAACGGTAGATAAAAATTAAGATTATAGAGATTGATGTTAGTGTTCCTCTAAAGAGGACTTTACAGATAGCTGACTTTGAGTTTGAGTTTTGTTTAACGGCATATCAACGTCTGAGGGATATTTAAAGCCAAAAAGGTGGGATTAAGGTATTTTTTTAAATGTTTGGTTATGGTGAGAAGGTTGATTTTGTCAGATTTCAATGAAATTATTTTGCTTTTATTCTTTTTTATTTTAGAAAATTGAAAATGTCTTCTAGTTTTGTATTAAAAAATGTTTTCCTGAGAATATTTCTTTTCTTTCAAAAATGTGTCATGGTAATAATTTTTCTTCAAAAATGTATATTTTCCTATAAAAGTCTATTTCTTTAAATATATTTCTATAAAAGTGTATTTCTATACGTTCATAGTGTTTTGACTCCAGTTTGGGGGTTAACTATTTGCCCATAGCCTGGACTTTAACAGATGCTACCACTCTGGGTCAGGGTGGACCTGGGAACAACAGCAATTAAGAGGTGGTTCCATGCTTCTCACACTTCTCAATCAGAGGCCTTGCTGCCGGATGCAGTTTACCGTCATGCCTATGACCCACTTTACAGATAGCTTTGAAAAGTAGATGGAACGCTAGGTAAATGCGCCCATTCGCAAGGAGAGCTTTCTGAAGGCACCGTTACCCTAGGTTGTCTATATTTTTGTTAATAGTAAAATGTTGGATACTTGCTGGCCAGATCTTGTATTCTTGTTATTGTAACAAATGTCTTTTCTATGCCTTTTTCTTTCATAACAGAAGCAGAACTGCACGGGGAGAAGTTTCATTGTTTTATTAATTTCTGGTACATTAAATGAAAATAACTGTAAAAAATATGTTTCAAAGAAACTACCTTTGACAGAAAAAAAAAAGAACAACGAAATAAAACAACGAAATAAAAAGCCAGTAAAAAAATGGTGGTGCAATTTCCAAGCTAAAAATGAGAGTAACGATTTGTGAGACAGCAGACAATGTTTTCTCTCTGGCTTTTTCTCAGGAGTTCTTTCAAAGACAGACAAAAGAAGTTACAGCGATTAAATAAGCGCAATTGAAGGGACCGCCATTGAAACAGAAACAAGAAAAGGAAGTAGTAGAAAGGACGAGGAAGAAGATGAGAGAAGCAGCGTCGGTTGAGAATGAGTAGCAGTTAGTAAAGAAGAAGAAGAAATAATGAGAAGAGTAGGTTGAGAGTGATTTTGAGTAGCTTTAGAAGAAGAAAAAAAGAGGAAAGAGTGAGAAGAGTAGGCTGAGAATGAGTAACAGATAGTACAAAGAAAAAAAGAAGTGGGAAGAGTTGATTGAGAATGTTTGCTTTTAAGAAGAAGAAAAAAAAGCATACACGAGGTGGAAGAAATGCTGAGAAGAGTATGCAGTGAATGAGTTTGGGTTTCTTTAGAAGAAATAAAAAGAAAAAAGTAGAAGAAAAAAGGGTGAAACGGGTAGGGTAAAATGAGTTTGAATTTCTATAGAAGTAGAAAAAGAAGAAAATGACGAAGAAGAAGAAGGGGGAGGAGGAGGCTGAGGAAGAAGAAGTGTAGGTTGAAAAGAAGAGTTTGAGTTTCTATAAAAGGAGAAGAAAAAAGAGAAGCAAAGACGAGGAAAGGAAAGAGTGAGGAGAGTCGGTTGCAAATGATTATGAGTTTCGTTAGAAGAAGAAGAAGAAGAGGAAGAAGAAGAAGAAGAAGAAGAAGAAGAAGAATGTTTGAAAATAATATGTTGGGAATGATTTTGAGTGTCTTCAGAAAAAGAAGAAAAAAGAAGCAAAGACGAGGAAAAAAGAATGAGAAGTGTATGTTAAGAATGAGTTTTTCTTTAGAAGAAGAAGAAAAAGAGGCAAAAGACGAGGCAAAACAAAGAGTGAAAAAAGTAGTTTGCGAATGATTTTGAGTTTCTTTAGAAGCAAAAGAAAAAGAAGAAAAAGAATGTGTGAGAAGAAAAGCTTGAGAATTAGTTTTAATTTCGTTAGAAGAAGAAAAGAAGAAGCAAAGACGAGGAAGAAGAAAGAAGATGAAAATGAATTATGGTTTCTGTAGAAGAAGTCGAATGAGGAACCGGAGGATACCGAAAAGCCAAGAAAGAGAAAAATTAAGGAAATCAGTAAGAGGGACAGAAAATGTTTCACTAATAATTATGATATTAACATAAAGACTAAAACTGGTATCATCATCATTTATCCATCACACCCAGATGGTGCATAGGGTAGTAACTTTTTGTTGCTGTTTCTGTAACAAACTGTTTTTTTACGGAGCAGGGTTGTTAGCCATGCGCCCAACCTCCAAACCTGGAAGACCAGTGGACCATTCTACGGATATATCGTGTTGAATACACCGTTCCCGTCCGATCACCGAAGATAAGCAACATCGAGCCTGGACAGTACGTAAATGGGTGACCATTTGGGAATACCAGGTACTGTAAACGTAAGGACCAACACTCGTGTAGTCATCACTAATACAGCAACACCCTTCTCCCCGGTTTTGTGAATGAAATGAATTGGTTGGGAAGAGAAAATTTCAAATGAAGAAAGTGACTCCCCGTGGTTTCCCAAATTAATTATTGCTGCAAGTCAAAAAGAAGGTAATTCTTTTTTTCTGGCAATGTTTTGGACAATCACTTCACAAATGAAGAAAAGCCTTGAAACAACTGAGATACAGTTGTAACAACAAACGCTGAGAATGGCATGGACTGAAAATGCGAGTAACAAGGAAGTAATATGGAAGCTACTAACTACAATGAAACGTATATTTACAATCAGCTTGCGGCAAAGGACGCTTGGATTTTCGGGGACACATAATGAAAGTGTGCCTGGAGAAATGGACACTTAAAGGGTAGAAATATACGTGTAAGCTGTTTAACAAATTTAATGTATAAATGGATGGGGAAACATAGACTAAGAAAGATAGCAAAGTGTCAAAGTTACTTAGAGCAGAAAAAAAGAAATTAAAAGATAAAAATAAGGAATAAATAAAAAATAAAAAATTAAAATTAAAATATTTAAAAACAGGAAAAAAATATCTGGAACCATATCCGATCAATCATGAAGACGCAAAAACCCATAAAAGATGTTATTTATTGGTAACAGGTTGCCACAATCTGGCGGGTAGGGGACAAAATATATATTAAGGCTTAGAAAACAAACCTTTTGAAAGTATATATATATATAAATATATATATATATATATATGCGGGTAAAGAGCAAGGATAAAAAGAAAAATATTAACCACCATAAAATGAGATCGAAACAGAAACAAACAAACAAAAAAAAAAAAAACAAAAAAAAAACGTAGTTATTGCTCCTCGCTTTTCAGAGCTCAATCGAGGACAAAACGTATCGATTTGTATTCAAAAACATGTTCTTATTTATTCTCTTCCGCTCACTTTGTTTTAATACATGCATATAGCTATATGTACTTTTAAAAGATCTGTTTTTAGTTTTTAGTGTTACTGTCCAAATAATAAGTGGAAATATACGTTTGGAGGTAATCTATTCGCCATTTTTAAAAATGATTTTTGGCGTGACTGTATATATGTGTATATGTGCGTGTGTGAGTGTGGTTAAATAAGAGGAAAACTATATTTTTCTCGCTTACGTATTTTGTCCTGTGATGGACCTTATCAAGGCGAAGAGACGAAATGAATTTTATTTTAAGTGATATATCTGTAAGCAAAACATTGTTGGTAACTGGAAAAAAAGCTCACAAATTATGCATAAGTTTAAGAGAAATTATTAAGTACTTAAAAGGTGTCATAGTTCATATTTGAAGACAATTCTTTAATGTGCAATCATGTCATGTGATGAGATTTTAAAATGATAGAAATTAATCGTTTCCTTTGGATTTTATTCTTTATATTTTTGTTGTGTATGTTGGTCTGAGAAAATATTGTTTCTATAAGGAAAGGTGAGATTGGGAAATACTGGGACGTAAATTGATATTTTGGAAGTATTAGACAGCGGTACTCTCGAGAATTTCCTTTCTGAATAAATTGTTTTCTCTTTTTATGAGTGTGTTCTAAGGTCGACATGCACAACAAAAATATTAAATATTACGTCATTCGACTTCAGTGAAACTTTATTTAAAATTAAACAATAATATTTTTGATCAAAATAACTGCATCTTATACACACAGGATTACGATATATATATATATATATATATATATATATATATATATATTGTAATTTTGTTATTACAATGGTTTATAAAATCATAATATGAATACACAAAAATGTTCATGTTTCAGAACAGAACTGTTCCTCTTCAGGTGATATGCTAAAATAAATGGTGCAAACGATTTATTTTTGAAAATATAAGATGTATTCATGGCTATTTAGAAAATTAAGAAGTAGTGGTTGGACGAAATGCATTTAGGTGTGTCAAAATTAGTCAATAATGTATTTACAGATGTATTTACGTGTACTACTAGATTGGCATCAAGGCTCCACTCTTTTACCGTCGAAGTCGGCATGGGTGAAACAACACAGCTCAGTTAAGTAAAAAAAACTTCTCCACATCAATCCTATTAATGCTCTGTGTGGATATCGAACACTTTCTAACAAAAAACCTATTCGCCAAAAATGTCACCCTATCAGTAAACTACTGAAAAATTAGTCATTGGGGCACTAAGAACTATTATATATATATATATATATATATATATATATATATATATATATGTAAATGAATAATCGTGTATTTGTGCAGTAATCTTTTTTTTTGTGCGAGTTTTATTAAAAATGACAAACAAGGTATTATGATTAAGATTTTTATATAATTTTCCATGTGATCTTATGATTTTATCTTTTCAGAACAAAAATTATATAAAAATTGTCCAAATGATTTGTTTTTTAGGGCGCTTTCGGCTATACTTTTAGCCATTAGGATGTATTTTATTTTACTTGTGAATGAATATGAGTAGTATTTATGTATATGTGTAGAGTCATGCGTAAATTATATTCTGAACACGGTAAGCACATTATTGCCGTGTTCGTACGTGATATTACTTTTATATTAAGAATGCTTCCATTGTTTTTTTTTTAGCTTTTTTTTATATGTGGATGATGCTATTATATTTGTATAAGATCATAAGATCACATGAAAAATTATAGAAAATCTTAAGCATACTTGTCTTTCATTTTTATTGAAACCTGCGTATATATACGCACGTGTTCGTCGCTGCTTTGAAAATCTTCCATGAAAACAAAATAGACTAGTACTACTGTTCGTCCGCGAACTGCTTAAAACACTTAATATAATCGTCATCTTTGATAATGGCTGATGCAAGCCGAAAGCTCAGAAAGGATTAAAAAACATGTATCAATATTCTGATCTTATTCTTCTTTCAACGATAATGCTATTAAGCTTATTACACGACATGAAAAAAATTCACATAAAATAAACAAAACGTGTCTATATTATTTTATGAAACATGCATCAATATATATATATATACTAGCAGTATAGCCCGGCGTTGCTCTGGTGTAATGAAAGCTTTAAAACGAATCCATGGTCCTGGAGCTCAGACTCTTTGGACGTTGGCATAAAAGACTAAAAAACAATGGTTGTTTTCAGTTCAAGCGAAACCGTAGACTGAAAGAAAAATGAATGGATGTAAGTCAAATTTTGAAGTTTGGTGAGAATCGGATAAAAAATTGTGGATTTGTATAATGGACATACAGATAGATAAACAGACACACACACAAACATCTTGCCTTTTATATATATATATATTATCGATTTTCTACACTATTGTAAGAACTGCAACCTTGAAACCTTTGAATATCGTTTCTTATGTCTTTGTCTATGAGTGTATCAAATTTGATTAAAATCGGACCACTCCTTCTATAACCCGATTGTTTTGATTATCGATTTTCGAGATTTATCAGGAGCACCTCGACACAAAACCTAGCTAAGAACACCTGCAGACGCTTATAGTACAAATGTGTAAATTTTCAAGAAAATCGGTTCAGGTGTTTCGGAGTCTATAGGTAACGGACACACACACACACACACACACACACACACACACACACACACAGACAAAGTTCCATTTATAAATAAGTTCATATATATATATATATATATATATATATATATATATATATATATATTTGTATGTGTGTGTGTATTCTGGTTAAATGGGTTAATGACATAATACGTAGGCCTGAAGAAATAAATTAATAGAAATTTAGAATACAGACCAAATGATGCTAAGTTTTTATCGGCCAAATCCATCGGTCTACTGTAACAGAGCGTATATATACAGATTTACGTATTCATTGCGTTTAACAAACATCCATGAATACATATCTGTGGAGATGTAACTTCAGGCAGGCATACAAATCTACGAAGGTATTCAGGCGCAAGTTAATTGATATTAATTCAGTAATTTTACGATCATTTAATTTCAGTCTTTCATCCTATAACGTAGCGCCAAGTATAAAAGACGGCCATTTTGATTAAGGTTAACAACAGTGCAGGAAATTGGAATGAAAATAGGCGGGAATGTTTGAACTGCTATTCCCACAAACACATAATAGATCTAACAATATCTATCATTATTCAATAGAGTATATATATATATATATATATGCGTGTGTGTGTATTCATGTGTGTGTAGGACGTGTATTTATATATATATATATATATATATATATATATATATGTATATATGCATTTCTGAAGAAATAATGTGTTTTTAATTTATTCATCAGACATATTTTTATCAGTTTAAACGCTATTTTAAATAAATAACAATTTGTGAGTTGATTTTCTGTTAATTCCAAATAATATTTGATATCGACTGTCTGAGAAATATTAATAAATAAAAATGCGCCCATCAGCAGGATACGAATCTACACCCCACATTCCGGAGGGTGCATTTTTCTTCATTGGGATTTCTCGAATATTCAGACCAGTATACGAAATTAAATAACGGAGCGTTTATTTAAATGTGGGCATCCTGTAAAAATAACGTTCAATGTGATGACTTATACATACCGTATATTATATATATATATATATATATATAACGTTGGCACTTTTTATATAATTTTTTATCCACTAAATAATCTTGAAAATTAGGAAAATATTCTATGTAATCTAGTATTTTAATGAATTTTAGGTACTTTGGATTTAAACCTACTGTTGTTAGTGCTATTTATTTTCTGACAATGTCGTCTATGGACCTTTGTATTTACAAAATTCGGCACGTTTACCTACACCCTCACACAAAATGAAAACTCTTTCTAAAATACTAGGATCTCTGAATTGTAGTAAGTTTTGCTGTTTATGACTATTAAATATAGTTTTTATTCAATAACAAAATTACTTAATCATTTCAAATTAATAAAGAATTTTAAATCATTTAAAATTTCATAAATTATTCTAATTAAAGATTTTAAAAAGTAAAAACAATTCTTGCAAAAATTCATTAATCATCGAAAATTCATAATATATCTTATTCACAGAAGCAATTAAACTCTTTCTAATTAAAATTATGATAATTTTATTACAGTTTATATTTTATGATTACGAGCAGACATTTGCAACTGGGGGTATTGTTGTACAAAAACAAAATGATAATTTATATTCTCCATGGATTGCGCTTATAAATAATATAAACAATAAACTTTACCAAAAGGAATTTAACAAAATTGAATAAAATTTAAATAGTTGTGTAACAGATAGAAAAAATTCTTTGCCAGGATTTTCTAAAAGACAAACATTTCTAAAATAATTTGTGAATAGAAAGTTTCGTTAAAATCCGCTAATTATTTGATTTTTGACAGAATTTCATATCAACATGATTTTCCTCGCAAAGAGACGGTAAAATTTTCAGTACTCACCCGCTAACATAAAAAGATTAACCAACATTTTGAAAGTTCTAGAAAAGATTAAAATTATAATCTAATAATAAAAAATCCTTTGGCCTTTCCTCTTAATAATAAGAATGATTTGAACGATAAAACTTTGTTTTTACTAAATTTCAGGCCTATTTTTATCGAATCTTTGAAGGCACCTACATAAATATATTTTGCTTATAGTCGTAAATGTTATTTTAGTGGGTCCACCTTGTTTACACTGTTATTTCTTTTTTTTTTTTACTTTACACTAAAATAATAAAAAGTAGCCTAAACTGAGAAGTGCTACTAAACAGAATTTGTGTTTACGGTCCGATCGAACATGAATGTTTTTCTTCTGTCAGGGACACCACATTTTGAGCCAAAAGGTGCCCCTTCCGATTTGGCACCACATGGCAGCTAGCACTAATTTCACTGTTTAATAAAATAAATAAATAAATAAAAAATAACGTTTATAGTCACAGAAAATAATGTCGGATAAAAATTATACCTATATATATATATATATATATATATATATATATATATATATGTGCGATTTGTTATATATATTATATTATATTATTTATGTATTAAATATACGCGTCTCTTATTTGAAAGCGCTCAATATCAGTGATAAAGCTAATATATTCATTTGGATTGGTATGAGTTTGTGACCCTGGGTTTCACGCTTTTACGATCGATCGCAAAAGCGTAAAACCCAGGGTGGCAAACTCACATCAATCCAACTGAATTTTGATTATATGTTGCGTATATATATACTCATGCATGAATATGTGGGTGTTCGCCGAACTGATGTAATGATGTATTTTTTCTTAAATTTTTTTTTTTAAGGGAGCGACCTTTATTTTTATTCGTTTTTTTGGTCTTTGTGAATTTCATTCATGTAAAATCCTTTGTACAATAAAGATGGAATCTGATGATGGTTTGCCTGAAAAAAGCCTAAACTTCTGATTTACCATGAAATAACGTGTCTGCCTGAATTTTTCTTATATATATATTTTTTTTTCTTATATATATATATAGTGAGATGCAATAAAAAAAACCCAGAAATTTCAGTGTCGCAATGTACTTTTAATTCATAGTTATATATATATATATATATATATATATATATATGTGTGTGTGTGTGTGTGTGTGTGTGTGTGTGTGTGTGTGTGTGTGTGTGTGTGAATAAGGGACGGAGAACATAATTGCAACGTTCAAAACATTAATTTAAAACAGTGCTCAATAGCTCAATATAAAAATAGAGCCAATGAATATTTTTTATTAATTATTACTTTAGAAAAATGTACAAAATGCAAATTACTCCAAATTTGTATATTTTGTTGCGACATTGAAAGAACAATCGTTAATGACTTCCTGATGGGACATTGTTCATGCAATGTCGAACCAAAATATACAAATTTGTAGTAGTTTGTAGTTTGTTCATGTTCTAAAGTAACAATATATATATATAAATAAGGAACTGTCCCTTTTTGCTACTGGCGTTTGTTTACATTGTATATATAACAGTAAAATCTGTTTTCATCGACAATGCGTCGATAGCTTAGAAGTAGACTCTCCGATTGATGTCAGATTGGTTGTTTTTCCATCTTGGCTGGTATCAATCGGATGTCTAAACGTACTGATTCGTTGTGCTACAGTAAAATAGTCTAAGAAAGGAAAAGATATACACGGTGATGTAGAAAGAACTAAAGTTAAGTGATTAAGAGATGGATATTGACATTGTATTTAAATTCCTGGAGATTGTAACTGTCAGGAATGCAAGAATATGGAAGCGAGTTCCACAGGTGGGAAGTGCGAGAAAAGAAGCTGCAGGAGTAGAAATGTCGTCTGTATTTGGTTGATCTAACTGTGAATGGATGGGACCCAGTTGCCAGTCTGGTTGCACGAGTAAACACCTGTGGTAGTCGTACCAGTGACTTAAGTTCGTCCGAGCAGAAGCCATGAAAATATTTATAGAACAGAGGGAAACCAACAGTGGCTAGAGTCGAGCAGCCAAGTCGGTACCTATCACATTACTGATTCTACTTTGGAGCCTGTCATGAACAGCGGGTGCGCCTGACCATATATGACAGCAGTATTCCATGCACGGACGGAGGGTTGATTTGTATATATTCAAAATGGATTCAGGAGGAAAAAATCCTGGCCCGACACCGTGACCCAACTTTCCTAGCAGTGGATTTAGCTATTGACTCAATGTAATGGTTCCACTTGAGATCGGAAAAGAGGGTAAGGCCGAGAAGGCGCAATGTATTGCTCTCAGGGAGACTCGCTTTGTCCATGCTTATGGGAGACTGGAGGAGTTGCCTGTGATGATTGACAGACAGCAGCTTCGTTTAGTGGCCTGTGAATATGAGAGTCTTAATAACGTAATTGTACTTACTGTCAGAATACGAACCTACATCACCCTTGTATGGTAAAACTCCTTTAAGTCAGTGTGCATCTATTAATCTTAACGTTTAATGAATGAAAATAATACCGGAATATAAATGAAATTCATTAATTCCTTAAAAATTACTTTGTTTATATATATATTCGACATCATAAGAAAAATTAATGTGACTTTTCTGGTTACCCAACACAAGAGTTTCACAACCAAATGCTAATCAGGGACAGATATTTGATAAATCGTATTATCAGATAACATTTAGATTATTTCTGACCGAATAAACACTGGTTCTAACTTTCAAATTTGAAATTTTCAACACGCTAAATTTTGTTAGAAACATCACAAGGTTAAATTTAGTGCCATTTATTTCTTTCTACATATGCAATTTAATCATTGATGGAATTTTTTAAGTATTTTATAATTCTTAAAATGCAAATTTAATGATTATTTATTTGTTTTCTTTTAAATTTCTCGATTAATTATAGTTTCAACATATGTTTTATGAAACTACATCCGGCAGCAAAGCCTCTGATTGGTAGATTTTGAGGAGCGTGGAAGCACCTCTTTATTGCTGTTGAAGCACCTCTTTATTGCTGTTGTTTCCAGGTCCACCCTCACCCGGTGGTAGTTGCACAGGGTTTTTTTTTAATCATATCACCCCGAGCAAGGCGGTAACGCCACTGATGTGCAGGGGGCTACGTAAGAGTGAAAAGATTGGAAAAGACAAAGCCGGAAACCACATCCTAAACAGGAAAAAAGGGATGAGCCTCTTCACCTGTTCAATAGACATGGGTGGTTATGGTCTCGACTATGGAAAAATAATTAATCGTTAAATAGTTAATCTTAGATTTAAAAAAAAATATAAAAATACATTTTTTATAGTAAAAGTGCCAGCAATACAATTTCATAGTAAAAAAAAAAAAAATGGAAAAAAATTAACAGAAGTACATTTTTGTAAGATAAATTACAAATACTCCAAAAACATTAACCTTCGGCATTAAATGACCTGAAGAAGTTGATATGTCACTAAACAAGCAAAATAAATGAATAAATAAAAAAATAAATAAAATTACACATAAAAAAAAAACAATATATATTTTTCCGGCAAATATAAAAAATATAAAAAATATAAAATGTAATTTTGATTTAAAATTAAAATTCCAAGTTTGAAATTTCAGTCAGAATTAATGTTTGTTCGCCCAGAAAGAGTATAAATATGAAATCTCATAATCAGTTAAAAATTGGAGTAGATAGACTAAACTATCGCCTGGTTCACACTCCACCCAACGTCTATTGAACAGGTGAAGAGGCTCATCCCTTGTTTCCTGTTTAGGATGCGGTTTCCGGTTATCTTTTTACTCCTGCGTATCAGTGGCGTTATCACCTTGCTTGGGGTGATATGATTAAAAAAAAATACATTTATCATCTGACTCTAATCAGAGTTTTTGATGCGAGAACTCTTGAGTCTGGCTAACTATGAAAGTCATTTGAATTTTTCCTAATTTATATACTACAACATGCCTAACTAGAAGAGTCACGCTACATCTCTCTGACCATCGCTCAGTTAGGTTTCACTTGAGTATTCCCGAAACCTACCAGACACCATCCACAATATACTCGTTGATAAAACAAATATAATAACCGCATTCATATGCCAAAATAAAAGAAAAGACATAATAGATGCATTATTAATTAAAAAGTAGGAACATAAAAGTTTTTAAAAAATTTAGGAAAACAAAACATTACTGTAAATCTAGATACATAAAACAAAATATACATTCAGTTAAATGTAAAAATAAAATCATATTAAAGAAGAACGCAAGAAAAATTAATGAAAAAAATTAGCCGCAGTTCCTTGTCACCAATTTTTAATGATCACACACACACACACACACACACACACACACACACACATATATATATATATATATATATATATATATATATATATATATTAAAACAAAAATATGGTTGTTTCAACAAGAGAAATTGGTACAGAATAAAAACTGCGAGAAGCCGTGAACGTTTTATTTAAAGTGTAGATTTATTGTCGCTATTATTATTATTATTATTATTTGCTTTTTGTATGATGTATTAAGTTCTCATAATGGTATTTGTGACGCTACACGTGTTTCGAGTCTAAAGTTAACTCTCTTCAGGCGAATAAATTTGTGACTTCCCATATCAAGATCCGTTTGCTTTTCTGATGGCCAAGGTTTCGTGTACAAATAGATAAGTCAAGTGGTGACCAGGTCAGAGAGTTTAAATGTGTGCGTGCGTGTTGATTTTTTTCACACTCGCACATCTGAAATATATATATATATATATATATACATAATATATATATATTTCTATATATTATTATATCTATTATTTTATTATATATATTATATTTTGTTATATATATATAGCCATCCGCAGGCAGATCTGTTTCGCTGTATCACAGCTCATCAGTACGGTTAGACAGCCGATTTCTGTTTACCCATAATTGAAACCTGACCGAATTGGTGTCAGTCGGCGATTCTACCTCTGAGCTACGGGCGCTCGGTAGAAGGAGGCAGACTTTTTAGCGTGTATATTATCATCATACAAGCCCAATAGCTGAGAGTGTTCTAATTCATTGCTGAATGAGCGATGCGTACATGCCAGAGTAGCTACTGTTTTTCAAAGTCTAGCATTCTTCCAGAGTGGTCAATCAGGGTGTGAGAGCGTAAATATATATATGTTAGCGAACGGATGTGAAGAAATATTCCTTATCTAAATTGTCAGAGATACTATCTAGCAAGGAGCAGTCGGGAGAGGAAGGGGTAACGGTATAGAAAGAAACGCTTATTTTATAAGTGAAAGACGGAGACACATGTATGAGTGGTCAGGGGATTCAAGAGAAGTCGCCCTAGCGAGAGAGAAGTGTTTGCTGACGTAAACCCCAAGACCATGCATATGGACAGTGAAGTCTTTCCTTAAGAGTGGAAAGTAGCTAGGAATGGAGCATTCAAAAGGTGGGATTGAGGGGTTAAAATTGGATTCATAAAGCGCGGGGATGTCAGGAGACTTTCCGTGGAGGAAAGATTTCCCGCTGCAGAAGTTGGTACGCAGTACACGAATGTTTGTGAAGGATTTTAGTTGCAGTTGTTCAGATGTGATTCAATTTTTAGTTTTAACAGTTCGGAGGCAACATGCTAATTTACCCAGTGATTTAATGGTAAGAAGATATTTAAATGCAGACAGCGTTATTTTTTTTTTACCCGAGAAATGTTACATTATGGAACATACTCCCACATGGTTGTCTTCCTGATCACACATGACTCTTTACGTCAATGACTACTCTTTATCATTCTACCTCATCCCCATATTATTCACTTCCTAGAATCTTCCCTTTTTTCCTATCACATACCTCATTCGTAATTATCATTTAACGATAACCACTGAGAGGTTCCCAATGGGTGACTTAGGATGAAAATATAGATCTTATAGAAAGTAAGAAAAAAGCAAACGTAATCTATTTATTTTGACTGTAAAAAGGTAAACACATTATAGCATAACCATTGACCATGACAATACACACAGACATACACACACATATACACACCCACACACATATAAGTTTAGGAGGTTCATGTATGAACTTATGGGATGAGGAGTTATCATTATTTACATTATTTCTAAGCGGTTTATTTTACCTTTGTTGTTGTTATTACGACGTTTCGGTGGTTTTATCCTCCGGCTTTCAGCATGTGTACCCGGATAGACATGCATCTGATGAAAGCTGGCGGGCACTACGACCGAAAAGCCGTGATAACAACAACAATGACGACAACAGACCGCAGGTAAAATATGTAAATAAATTTAGAAGTCTTAGCCACTCTGATCCACGGTCACAACAATGGAGCGCCTAATGAGTGTAGAAGGAATTAGTCTGTCAGACCAGTTTCTTGATGCATATTGTAAACTCCAATTCACACTTTTATCTGAAACAGTTGATAATTTTAATAGAGATGCTCCCCGGACGTTGGTTAGGAAGTACCACCCGGCTGTATACAGATATCCTAGATAAATGCCAACAAGAGTTCTGATATCACAAGAAGCAGGCTGAAAACGTGACTTTGGAAGGATTTCATAATAATGCTTAAGACATGAGTTCTATAATGCAGATATACTATACTCTAAAGTACAATTTACATCACCAGTAACACATAAATATGATATTTTATATATATATATATATATATATATATATATATATATATATATATATATGCAGACACACACACACGCATACGTTCTCACACCCTGATTGAGCACTCTGGAAGAATGGTAGACTTTGAAAAACAGTAGCTACTCTGGCATGTACGCATCGCTCTCAGTAAAAATGAATTAGATAACTCTGGCTATTGGGCGCGTATAATAATAATATACACGCTAAAAAGTCTGCCTTCTTCTACCGAACGCTCATAGCCCAGCGGTAGAATCACCGACTGACGCCAATTCGGTCGGGTTTCAGTCCTGGGTTAAAAAAAACAATCGGAGTCTAACCATACTGATGAGTTGTGATACAGCGAAACAGATCCGTCTACGGATGACTATATATATATATATATATAGTCATCTGCAGACAGATCTGTTTCGCAGCTCATCAGTACGGTTAGACAACCACTTGCTTTTAGCCAGGATTGAAACCCAAATGAATTGACATCAGTCGGCGATTCTATCTCTGACCTATAGGCGCGCTAGAAGAAAGCAGTCTTTTAGCATGTAATATAGCATGTAAACATACGCCAGTAGCTAAGTGTCTTAATCTATTACTGAATGAACGATGCGTAGATGCTGGAGTAGCTACTGATTTTTAAAACCTGCCATTCTTCCAGAGAGCTCAATCAGGGTGTGAGCGCGTAAATAGTCACCCGCATCTATCTATCTATCTATCTATCTATCTATCTATCTATCTATCTATCTATCTATCTATAATATTGAGAAGAAAGCGCAACACAGATGTTATAAATCAGGATTTGTTTCGACAATGTAAATTTACTTCTATTGTCTCTTTCAGACCTTAGAAAAAAATTATAACCGTCTAACTATGTGGTGAGTTTTCCTCTCAATATTTTATAATGCTCTGGATAATAACCATCGAGCTCTCTATTTTTGTTTAATTGATAATTTATAGTTTATATTTATATTAATTAGATAAAATCTTTTGGATTATCCTCTCTGTCTTTACGGGTCTGACATTATCTCTCTCATGTATATATATATATATAAATGAAAGATTTTAGATTATTACAATGGGTAATACATATTTCACCGCGTCCTGATGTTATTATCGCGGTTCGTCAGACCCAAATCGTACAACAGTTGGTCCTCAAAATATCCCCCCAGAAATTTTTTCTTTTCTTTCATATATATATATATATATATATATATATATATATGTGTGTGTGTGTGTGTGTGTGTGTGTATGTGTGTGTGTGATTTAAATATCACCTAAGAACTTAAATTGTTAATAATCCCTTTAAAGATTGGCAGTTATTTAAAACCATTGTAGCAATTTATAAATCTTCACTCACATGCTACTATACAGGTTGCGATGGGTAAATTGTTGCCATTTCATATTTTCAATTTTGCGCATGCGCACTGTTTGTTTTTGATTTTTTTCGACAGCACAGTATAGTAGGGCCAGTTGGGCACAGAAAAAGAGCACTGTGACGCCAATTCAGTTCGTCAGGAATGTGGAAACGGCATGCTGTACTGCTTAGAACTCACGCTGAAAGCTCCATTACGACCATTTCAGTGTATCATGAAACATTAAATATTCTTGTGAAATACTTGGTGCGATAGCTAAATTGTCACTATATTATATTGTTATTTCGCGCATATTTTTTTTTATTTTGTTGACAGCACAGTATAGCAGGTTCATTTGGGCACCGTCTGTGAGAAAAGAGCACCATGGTGCAATTCACTCTTCCATAAATTTGGAAACTTGGCATTCGCACCGGAAGTTTCAATACAAGCTTCGGAAAAAGTACCCTGTCAACATAATTGTTTTTGGGGTGATGGCGACGTTATACCTCAATTCATTATTAGTATTAATTTATTTTTCGTTTCCATCATTTCCAAAACCTCATCATTGCTCACATTTTCAATCATGATATTCGCAGCATTCTTCTGTAGAACCACAGTTCAACTGCTTCAAGTTTTTTTTTATCTTTGATGATATTGTCCAGTATTTACTGCCATATTGAAGGACTGACATCACATAGCAAGCCATTACTTTTTTCTTTGTTTCCAGCGAAATTTTCCTGTCTCTTAATACTCTACTTAACTTCTGGAACGCTTTCTTCGCCATGCCAATTCGACTTCGGATCTCTAAGTCGCATTTTCCGTTAGAACAGTTCCCAGGTATTTAAATTTTTGTATCTGTTTGATTTTAGTATCCTCACCACCTGTATTTGGCATTTACTTATCTAAACTTATTTAGAAATGGAACTTTGTCTGTGTGCGTGTGTGTGTGTGTGTGTCTGTGTGTGTGTGTGTGTCCGTTGCCTATAGACTCCGAAGCGGCTGAACCAATTTTCTTGAAAATTTACATAGTTGTACTATAAGCGTCTGCGAGTGTTCTTAGCTAGGTTTTGTGTCGAGGTACCCCTGATAAATACCGAAAATTGATAATCGAAAAAATCGGGTTATAGAAGGATTGTCCGATTTTATTCAAATTTGATACACTCATAGATAAAGACATAAGAAACGATATTCAGAAGTTTCAAGGTTGCAGTTCTTACAATAGTGCAGAAAATCGATAATATATATATATATATATATATATATATATAAAAGGCAAGATGTTTGTGTGTGTGTCTGTTTATCTGCCTATATGTTTGTATTTTTTCAGCCCTTTTATTTTAGTCTTTGCCTCGGGTTTGACTCCAAGTAGGTATAATTGTAGTTCTTAGTCTCAGCCATGATACCATTTACTCAGAGCACTTATTTAGCCTTCAAAATTCAGTTTACGATGAAAAAAACTTAGTTGATATCGATACCAGGAAATCAAACTTTGACTTACATCCATTCATTTTTCTTTCAGTCTACGGTTTTGCTTTAACTGGAAATAACTATTGCTTTTTAGTCTTTCGTGCAAACGTTCAAAGAGTCTGAGCTCCAGAACCATGGATTAATTTTAAAGCTTTCATTACACCCGAGCAACGCCGGGCTATACTGCTAGTGTGTGTGTATATATATATACATGCATATATATATATATATATATATATATATATATATATATATATATATATATATATAAAAGGTGCGATTGGTAAATTGTCGCAAATTTTTCAAATATTCTTTAGGCTGAGTCTGAGCTCCAGGACCATGGATTAATTTTAAAGCTTTCATTACACCCGAGCAACGCCGGGCTATCCTGCTAGTGTCTTAATATTTACTTTCCAGATTTTTTTCTGTATTAGTTTCTAAAAGAAAGAGATTAATTTTTAATTTAAATGTGATATTGCATTTTTTAATGTAAAACATTGCATGGCTAAGTCATAATTTCTAAAATTTAGAAGAACATTTTGGATCGTCGACTCGTTGAAAGGTGAATTTGTTTTCCATTTGTTCGAAAAACTGTATAGCATGTCTTTGCAAAATCGAATGATACTGTTTCTTTTTTCATGATTCCCTTGATCAGAATCAAATCTCTTACTCTTTTGGTAATTTCACAAGGTTAATGAGGAGTTCATGATGAAAACAAAATATATTTCTCATACAAAATGTCAATAATTTATCCATATGTATTGTAGACAAACAAGTCCATATCTAAAGTTTTAGTAGTAAGTGAAGCCTATCAAAAGTCTGGATGTAGTGGATATCGATTCGGAACGACAAATGAAGGAACCGAGTTCGAATTCCAGTTAAATTCCTTGCATTCACTTAAGCACAGATACCCTTGGAAAAGGTATTACTCCGTTTCTTCCCTACAGTTATGGGTTAAATAATAGGACAGATTGGGTTCTATATCCTTAGCTGGCAACCAGTGTACCGCAGAAAGCAATGGGAACCTACTGCTGGATAATCCTCTGCGCAGTCAGTCATATGTCTTTCGAGACATGATCGCCCAAAGCGTGTATCACGTATGACACTTAACTGACTGATTAAAAGTCTGAAAAACTAAAAGCAAATACAGGATTGTTAATGAAATTTTCTCTTTTACTTTAAAAAGATACGTAGCATCTCATATGAAATTTGCCTGTAGTATTATGAGACATCTACAACAACATTCCTGTTTACATTCAAAATATAAAAAAAAACAATTATCGATAACACAACTATCCTACACCAAGAAAACCACAAATTCAAACTACAGATCCTTGTCATAATATCTTTAGTATATTTAATGAGAGATATATAAATACCCGACAGTCTTTATTATAATAGAGAGGATATATAAATATATATATATATATATATATATATATATATATATATATTCTTCACTACTCGACGATATAATTATAACAAAAAATAAAACAATAAGGCATTATTAAAGAGCAAACCGCGGCAAGAGCTTTCATAACTGGTAGTAAAGTTTAATAACTGGTAGTAAAGTGAATGAACTGAGCTGACGCTGGTCCCTTATTCTCTCTCTACATGTGAGCAATGATGAAGTCTTGGAAATGATGGAAACAAAAAGGAAATTAATAGTGAGCATCAGGAAGAGACAGCTAAAGTTCCTGGGACATGCAGTGAGGAAGGCAGGCTTAGAGAACCTGATACTAACAGGCCAGATAGAGAGAAAAAGAGACAGGGGAAAGCAGCGGATAAAATATTTGAAGGACCTAATCAGGTGGATGACGGAACGAGGATTGCATGGTGTACAGGAGAAGGCGAGCTCAGAGCCACCAGTGATAGGGAAACGTGGAAAGCCATGATCGCCTACGTCCTGAAGGGACAGGGCACATAGAAGAAGAACAATGAACTGAGCCGACACCGCCTCGCTTTTTCTCTCTCTCCATGAGCGTGACAGGAGAAATATATATATATAATTATTACATTAGAAAATGTAAAAACTACAAACTACTAAAAAATTATGTACATATTTGTACAATGAATAAACAATGTCTCATCAGGCAAATCTGGTGTAGGCGTCAAAGCTAACCTCGCAGCCGAGATTGAAAAAGACCTCCAATCCATATTGGACTAGGGTAAGAAATGGCTAGTAAATTTTAATGCTTCTAAAACGAAGCTACTCTCAATTAACCATCATCGACAATCTCACCTACCTCCCATTAGCATGGACCAGGCTTGCCTCCCAGAGAGTAAAACACTACGCCTCCTTGGTCTCACACTTTCAACGGACCTCAAATGGAATGACTATATCGAATCCATTGCTAAATCCGCTGCTATGAAAATCGGTTCTCTGTGTAGGGCCCGGAAGTTTTTTCCGTCTAAATCTATCCTGCACATTTACAAATCTACCATCCTCCCGTGCATTGAATACTGCTGCCATATCTGGTCGGGTGCCCCTGCTGTTCTCCTGGGGCTTCTCGATAAGGTTCAGAGGAGGGTCTGTAATGTGATAGATACCGACTTGGCAGACCGCCTGCAGTCTCTCTCCCACCGGCGCGACGTGGCTTCCCTGTGTCTCTTCTATAAATACTTTCACGGCTTCTGCTCCGATGAACTTAGATCTCTGGTGCCCCCAGAATTTGCACGAGATACTAGATTAGCAACTAGATCCCACCATTTTACAGTGAAACCGATAAAACGCAGCCGTAACTTCTACTCCAACAATTTCTTTCCTCGCACTTCCCGACTGTGGAATTCTCTTCCAAACGATTGCTTCCCCTACGGCTACAATCTCCAGGAGTTTAAATGTAAGGTCAATAGACACCTCCTAACACACTAACCTGCTCCCATTCTATCAAGCACTCTTCCCATCTGCCTAACCCTCATCCTTCGCTATCCTTACTCATCTGTCACCTTCCTCCTGACATTCCCTATGTCTAACTACTCCTTCTCTTTACCTTCCCCTATGTAGCCCCATGCGCAATAGTGGCAGTGGAATGCCTTGCTTGGGGTGAGATGATTAAAAAAAAAAGTTAACAATGATAGTAATAAACACTTACCTTTATTTTTGGAATTTTTTCCGTACGAGGTAAAAAGAAAAGTAAAAAAGACAGTAATAAAATATTCACATTCTATTTCTTCTCTAACTTTCCTTCTCCTCTTTCTTTTCCTTTTCTTGATTTCATTTTATTTTTCTGATCTTTTCGTCCCTCTTTCTTTCCCCACCTTTTCTTATATTATTTAACTTCGTAGGAAAAAAAAATTTTCCAAAAATATAGGGAAGTGTTGTTCTTAAAATAATAAAAAAAAAAATAAAAACGTTTATTGCTATCCTTGTTAACTACCTGATGAGACATTGTTCAATCAATGCCGAAACAAAATGTACAATTTTGTAGTAGTTTGTAGTTTTCACATGTTCTAACGTGATAATAAATAATAAATACTAGCAGTATAGACCGGCATTGCTAGGGTGTAATGAAAGCTTTAAAACTAATCCAGGGTCCTGGAGCTCAGACTCTTTGGACGTTGTTACGAAAGACTAAAAAGCAATAGTTGTTTCCAGTTAAAGCGCAACCGTAGACTGAATGAAAAATGAATGGATGTAAGTCAAATTTTGATTTCCTGGTATCGATATCAAATTTTCTGCACTATTGTAAGAACTGCAACCTTGAAACTTCTGAATATTGTTTATTATGTCTTTGTCTATGAGTGTATCAAATTTGATTAAAATCGGACCATTCCTTCTATAAACCGATTTTTTCGATTATCGATTTTCGGTATTTATCGGGGGTACCTCGACACAAAACCTAGCTAAGAACCCTCGCAGGCGCTTATAGTACAACTGTGTAAAATTTCAAGAAAATTGGTTCAGCCGTTTCGGAGTCTATAGGTAACGGACACACACACACACACACACACACACACACACACACACACACACACACAAAGTTTCATTTATTTTTAAATAAGTTTAGATACTTGCTCTATTTTCATATTGAGCACTGTTTTAAATTAATGTTTAGAACGTTGCAATTTTTCTTGGTTCTTCTTTTTTTTTAATCATTTCACCCCAAGCAAGGCATTCCATTGCCACTATTGCACAGAGTGTAACATAGGGGAAAGTGATTGGAAAGAGTGCTTAGCTATAAGAAATGTCAGAAGGAGGGTGATAGACGGGTAAGGATAGCGAGGATGCGGGATGGGTAGATGGGAAGGGTGTTTGTTGTTGGAGTAGAAATTGCTGTTATATTTTATGTTTCACAGTAAAAGGGTGGGACCTAGTATCTAATCTAGTATCTCGAGCAAATTCATACCTAGGGGGCACCACTGATCTAAGTTCATCGGAGCAGAAGCCGTGAAAGTATTTATAGTAGAGGCACAAGGGAAGCCACGTCACGCCGGTGAGCGAGTGACTGCAGGCGGTCCGCCAAGTCGGTATCGATCACATTACAGATTATCCGTTGTATTTTGTCAAGAACCCCGTGGAGAATAGCAGGGGAACCTGACCAGATGTGGCAGCAGTATTCAATACACGGGCGGATGGTAGACTTATAAATGTGTAGGATAGATTCAGACGGGAAAAACTTCCGGGCCCTGCACAGAGAACCGACTTTCATAGCAGCGGATTTAGCGATGGATTCGATATCGTCATTCGACTTGAGGTCCGCTGAGAGTGTGAGACCAAGGAGGCGTAGTGTTTTACGCTCTGGGAGACAAGCCTGTTGCATGCTAATGTGGTGGTGGGGGGTGGGGGTAGGATCGATTATCTATGATGGTTAATTGATAGCAACTTCGTTTTGGAAGCATTAAAATTTACGATCCATTTCTTGCCCCAGTCCACTACGGATTGGAGGTTCTTTTCAAGCTCGGCACCGAGGTTCGATTTGTCGCCCACACCAGATTTTTGATCGAGGCGAGAGTAAACTGTGGTGTCATCGGCGTACATGCCTACTTGGGATATTATGGCATCGGGGATATGATTAATGTAGATCAGAAAGAGCGTAGAACCTAGAAATGAGCAGTACTTTAATGTATAGATATATATATACAGATAGATATTAGCGCTAATATACTTAAATACTTATATATATATATATATATATATTGACGCTCCGGCACATGAATATGTATCTCAATATATATATATATATAGCAATGTGCGCTTACATTGTATATAACACGCTAAAGTCCGCCTGTGATACAGCAAAACAGATCTGTCTCCGGATTACTATATATATATATATTAACGCTCATATACTTGAATATACGTATGCATATTATCGCTTATCTGTATTTATAATATATTAACACTCATACATACGTGTATATGTGTGTGTGTGTGTGTGTGTGTGTGTGTGTGTTTATTTGTTATGGCTATTTTTACATATATATATGTGTGTAAATGCAAATGCAAGTTATGCTTGCAAATATTGTCAAGCCTTGCTATGTAAATGTGTACTTTTTCTTCATTGTTACGATTGTGATTATCCATTTAGCTTTTGTATTCTTTCGAAAATTTTCTTTCTCGCTTCATCAAATATTTCTTCCCCATCTTCTCATCTTTGCTGTTTTCTTCTGTAAAACATTTTTTTCTAATTTTACTCTATTCCCGTTTCCCATTTTCGTTTTACCCGCCTATATACACTCATTAATAGATATATACGTCCCCATTGATTGTATATATTCATGAAGTTTGGTACATCTGGGCATAGGCTTTTTTGCTCAGTCGTTTGCACACACACTTTGATCTATCGTTCATAGCAATGTTTTGATTTACTTATTTTTTGTTTTATTTGTTTTTTATATAGGATTGTCTGAGAAAGATTTGAAAAAAGCAGTAAAAGAAGAAAGTAAAAAGAAGTCTGAAATATCCAAAATATAAAAATACACTAAGCTTAAAACGAAACAAACATGGCGGTAGACACGACGTTAACGGTTTTTCGTATTGTAATTAAGTTTAGGGTGTAAAAATCGGTCTGAATGATCTTTCAAGTGACGTCATAAACACCTGCGTTCCTTTCACCTCCAATAGGCATCTTCCCTACACAAACTAACTCAAGAGATGGTACATTCATTCTGTTTACGTTCACCATTGCTTATATGACTTTGTTTTGTTGGTCTGCAAACATCTTTCCCCAAATAAAGATCATCCTCGCCAATGCTTCTTCTTCATTTTCTTCTCATCCTGCTATTTATTCATTTGTTTATTAAACGAGTCTTTCTGTGCTTCCATCTTTCTTTGCTTCTTCCCTACTCAGACGCCAGTCATGTCTTCATTCAGTTCCACTACTTTCGTATAAAGTATGTCTTGAAGAATCTGCAAGTCTTTGAATGTAAGATGGTAGAGATATCTGAAGGCAATAATAATAATAATAATAATAATAATAATAATAAAAAAAAAAGAAAAATGATGAGGAAATACAAAAGTAAATGTGGGCGAAGGGTGAAAATTAAATGTAAGTTGCAAAGATTGTTTTGGTGGGAATTTACCTGACAATATTTTTGATGCAGACATAAGTGGTAGTAAAAGAATGAAAGAATATAGTTCGCAAAATAGAAAAGAGAAAGAGGGAAAAATTTTCTGTAAAAGAATAAAAAAAATGAAATAATTTGACTATAAAAAAAATCCAAACGAGCTTTGATGAAATTTTATTGGGTCAATCGAAGCGAGAAACCCCAACAACAAATAAATAAAGTAAAATAAATAAATTTTAAAAAAAGGAAAAATAATTTAAAGGTTAAAAAATGGAGAGCATAAAAAAAGGTGGAAGCACAGTAGACAGAAAAGGGGAGAATAAGTTTAAGATGAGATAGATATGCATATATACAATCAACAGAGAAGCCTGTTTCGCAGAACTTCAGCGCAGCTAGAAAAACCGGGTGCCTCAAGCTGAGATTGAAACTCGATTGCTACAACAGCAATCGGATATTCACCTACGAGGCCATTGGAGCATGTTAGAGCAAACGCGATTTCATAGCGTGTAATCTGTTTACGAAATGTAATAACGCCAACAGTGAGAGTGTTCTATCTAGTAACCGCTTCGAACAGGCGTTCTACATGGTAACCTAAGTGAATTGAATTAATAAATATGCATATATTGAACAGGTGAAGAGGCTCATCTCTTGTTTCCTGTTTAGGATGCGGTTTCCGGTTTTCTCTTTTCCTATCTTTTCACTCTATTCATTTTTTTTTCAATTGGAGTAGATAGACTAAACTATCGCGCGGTTCACACTCCACCCACGTCTATTGAACAGGTGAAGAGGCTCATTCCTTGTTCCCTGTTTAGGATGTGGTTTCCAGCTGTCTCTTTTCCATTCTTTTTACCCTTACGTAGCCCCCTGCGCATCAGTGGCGTTATCGCCTTGCTTGGGGTAATATGATTAAAAAAAATATATAAGGAGGGTGCACATATGCATAGCATTTTCATTCAGGTGTTGATAAAACAGTGCTAAATATATGAACAGAGCTTTATTATATATATACTAATAAATATACATATCATCCTACGTCTATTGCACCTGATGATTGCATAACGCATGAAACTCCGAGTCGTGCCATATATTTATATATATACTAGTAGTATAGCCCGGCGTTGCTCGGGTGTAATGAAAGCTTTAAAACTAATCCATGGTCCTGGAGCTCAGACTCTTTGGACGTTGGCACGAAAGACTAAAAAGCAATAGTTGTTTCCAGTTAAAGCGAAACCGTAGACTGAAAGAAAAATGAATGGATGTAAGTCAAATTTTGATTTCCGCTATCGATGTCAAATAAGTTCTTTTCGTCGTAAACTGAATTTTAAAGGCTAAATAAGTTCTCTGAGTAAATGGCATCATGGCTGAGACTAAGAACAACAACTATACCTACTTAGAGCAAAACCCGAAGCAAAAAACAAAAAAAAACAAAAAAACAACAAAAACAAAACAAAACTGAAAACCTGGTTTTGATCAGACCCGAGAAGATATCGGGGTATGGATTTCCAGTATCAAAGTTAATTAAGACATCCAAGGATAAACTAATCTAAGTCCATGAAAATTTATCGTACCCATCGGGAATAAAATTGGAGAAAATGAGCAATATTGATGGCTGAATATTGGTTTTTAACAGTTTCGATAGAATATAGGGGTATCGATTTCCGATACTGGGGAAAATGAGTCGTCTCAGAAGATCTACTAATTTTTGAGACAAAAAACTATAATTTTACCAAGTTAGAGCAAATTCTGCAGCAAGAACCACGATAAATGGGCTGAAATTCTGATCTTGATCAGACATGATCGGATGTCGGAGTATCGATTTCCGATATCGTGGGGAAATCAGAAAAAATACGTAGCCATGATCTGACCAGATGCCTAAAGAATATTTGTGTGAAGTTTGGTGAGAATCGGATAAAAATTGTGGATTTTTATCAAAGACATACCGACCAGACAGACACACACACACAAACATCTTGCATTATATATATATATATATATATATATATATATATATATATGAGTTTTGATAAGTGATAGTTGTGGATAAGAGAGAGTAGGTAATTGAGATAGAGGGTGTGAAGTAGTTTTAACATAGTGAGATAAACGAGGGTAAGATAGAGGGACAGCTTAAGAAAAGAAGCGTGAATGTATGTACGTTAAATCTATAGATACTTCTGTGAAATGTAGATACACCTTTACCAGATTATGTTTTTGAGCATCGAAGAATGACCCTTGGATTATTTTTATGTCTACTGTGCTAATAATATAATAATAATTTAATGTATTTACTAAGCTAACATTCGTCTGGCATGAGGTGACATTTGTGGAACGCCCAGTAAGGAGAAAAACTTACTTGTGAAATAATCTCAAATAGATTTTTATAAAATGGTCTTGCTAGCACCAGTCCCAACCGGTTTTGAAATCAGAGTTGTTATTCTCCTCGACTGCTTGCCAACAAAAATTTAGAAAGCTCAGTCAGCGCTGCTAATAATCCTGAGATGGTAATTTTCAAAGCACAGCTTAGACGTGGCACAAGACCAAAAGTATAGAACACCCAACATCGTTGAGATCGAACTCACTCCTCAATTGTTAAGATTCTAGCAAGACAAGATTGCTAACCATTACACCACCTTGAGGCGCACTAGATTCCATTTTTTGACGAGTTGGATTCATAACGTCTCAAGAGTATTTATGCGAAAGCCGACGCAACGGCCCTAGTTGGGATTTAAACTCGACACCCCAATCCTATTTTCTGAGCTGATAACTGTTACTGTACGCGCACATAGGTTAAATATTTGTGAAAAAACTGAGAATAAGAGAAATGAAAGGGTTTAAGGAGGAGATAAAGCAATGTAGATGAGAAAGTGAGAGAGGAAGAGAGCGAGAGAGAAATAGGTTAAAGTAAGCGAGCAAAAGTATGGGAGGGAGAGAGAGAGAGTGAAAAGAGAATTGAAGTAAAGAAAGATGAAAAATTAAGAAAAACAGAGACGAGGAAATTGTCAAAATTTTCAGTGATGGGTCCGTAATCATGGAAAAGATATTCGCAAATAAGTTTTGCTTCTTAATGGGCGCTCTAGACATATGGCCTTATACCAGATAAAGCTTAGATTAGTAAATACATTAAACTATTATTATATTAGCACAGTAGACGTAAAAACAATCCAAGAGTCATTCTCTGATGCTCAACCCCAGAATCAGAGTGTAGTATCTGTTAATCTCCTTAGATGCCTTCATCTTTTCGGATTTGTGCCTCTATGATGAGCTTAGTACTGGAAATACCGATCTCTCAGCAGCATTTTTCGACTGGAATATGATAGGAAGTCAGAAATACTTTGAAACCTTAGTAACTCTGGGAGAGGAAATTGGACAATTTTTGTTATTGCTAACATATGTTTATACGTCCCCACTTCTCTTTTGAACTGGCGTTACGACACAGAGTCGGTCGTGCCCCCAATCTGTGATACGCCATTTGTCCGTGCATTGAATATTGCAGCCATATCTAGTCGGGTTCTCCTACTATACATCTCGAGATTCTTGAGGAAATCTAATCTATGATACGTCTTCAATATGTCAATTTTCATGAGTTATTATTCAAATTTTATTTTGACTTAATAATGCATATGATCATATGCAATATAGGTGATGTATCGTGAAGGGATGACAATACACAGATATAAGTAAGTAATACGTTTATTCTGGGTAGATACAGTAGTACACGTCCGTGTAGAGTGGCAACAACTAGTGAGCTGAGTAGACAACGACCGTGCTAGCCGTCAGCTGCCGACTCCACTGTTGCTAATCGATATTAGTTCTTTATATATTGTGAGCCGTATGTCACGTCTTCGAGCTACGTCACAAGAATAGATGAACAATTTAACTAGAAAAAATTGAAATAAATACAACGTATCTAAATACAAATTAGGCACAGGTCTTAAATAATTTCATCTTAAATAAATCAACAATATTTTGCAGCAATTTTTAGCATCAACTTCAGATTTTCCTTGTTAAAAGTTGAATAATTTTAACAAAATCAACATTATGGGTAAAAACTTTACCCATAACTTTATATAGTGTTTGTTTTTCGTGGCTTCAGTCAGTCAGTTAACTGCCATATGGGATACATGCTTTGGGTGATCATGTCTCAAAAGAGACATGACTGACTAGGCAGAAGATTATCCAGCAGTAGGCTACCATTGCTTTTTGCAGTAGACTTGTTGCCAGCCAAGGCTATAGAACCAAGTCTGTCCTATTATTTAACCCATAGCTAGAGAGAAGAGAAGGATTAATACCTTTACCAAAGGTATTTGTGCGCTTTGAATGCAATAAATTCAACTGGTGGAATTCGAACTCGCCTCCCTGATTTCTGGTTCCGAGCCGATATACACTGCACCACAATGCACATCCGCCACCACAACGCACATCAATATAGATATGTGAAAATTCTCCAATATACAGTATGGTGTCAATTCACTCCAAAATTTTTGTTTATAACTATTTCACTTTCTTTTGATCAAGTGATCTGCTGCTTTTGAACATCTCCTTTTACAAGCCTTATTGTTATTAAACACCTAAGACTGAGATACAATCAGTTTCCTTCCCTCTCCTATGTGGGTGCCTCAATAATAGCGTGACATGATGAAGGCAAGTATAACAGCTCGGATTGAGCCGAGTTCGGATTCCAGTCGAACTCATTAAATTCACTTCAATGCTAATACCATTAAGAAAGGTATCTCTTTTCTCCCAGTTATAGAAAAATAACAGGACAGACCAGATTTTATAGCCTTGGGTGGCAACCGGTCTAGGAGAAGGAAACTTTGAATTCAAAACCAACTATGGTTACTAGCAGAACAGACTGGGTTAGCAATACTGCAGAAAGAACTGGCAATCTACTGCGTGAAAATCTCCAAGCATTCTCTTCCAACATGGAAGCCAGCATTGAATAGTATGCTAAAAAATTAACATAATAATATTTCATCTTGATTTGGATGCTGAGTAAGCGACTGATAATGATGACATCGTTTGCTATGAGTTAATGTTTATGAATCTACCATTCGTTCGTGCATTGAATATTGCTGCTATATCTGATCGAGTTCTCCTACTATATAGTTCGAGATTCATGAAAAAATACAATGAAAGGTGTGTAGTGTAATTCTTCTTGAACTGGCATCTCGATTTCAGTTCGTTTCCCCCTTTAGCTTCTCCATGTTTTTTTCTATAAATATATTAATGTCATTTTTTTATGATGCTCGGTGCCTCATCTGTATGAATTAAAGCATGCTAGTAGATTGGCAAGGAAGGTCTCACTGTTGAAATAGCGAGAGGTGATGAAGAAAAGGAGAGGAGAGAGAAGAGTCGCGAGGAAGATAAAAAGAAAGAAGAAACGAAAAGAAAGAACGATTTATAATGTGTTTGTAATCAAAGCAGGTGACAAGATGGCCGCTAGAAAATGAAGTGGAGGCATCTGGATCACACAAAAGATAAAATAAGCGGTTCTATATTTCTTTGACAATGTAGTAATTGAGCACATTTCTCTGCAATTTATTCTGAAGATTTATAGATGTAATTGTGCACGACGATCTTTATTTATGATCATGTCATAGTGCATCTATCGCCCAGAACTGAAGACCTGTCTCAAATCTCGCCGTTGCACTAGGAGTGAAGTTTTTTTGTTTTTTTTTTGTTTCAGTTTGGATTTTCAGTTCTTCGCTGCTGTAGTTAGCTTTATAATTTTTTTTAACATTTGGTTTAATTGGAGCAAATATCATATTTATTTATCTTATTTCCTTATTACTGCGATATTATTTTTATCTTATTTCCTTATTACTGCAATATTATTTTTATCTTATTTCCTTATTACTGCGATATTATTTTTATCTTATTTCCTTATTACTGCGATATTATTTTTATCTTATTTCCTTATTACTCGGGTATTATTTTTATCTTATTTCCTTATTACTGCGGTATTATTTTTATCTTATTTCCTTATTACATCGATATTATTTTTATCTTATTTCCTTATTACTGCAATATTATTTTTATCTTATTTCCTTATTACTGCGATATTATTTTTATCTTATTTCCTTATTACTGCGATATTATTTTTATCTTATTTCCTTATTACTGCGATATTATTTTTATCTTATTTCCTTATTACTGCGATATTATTTTTATCTTATTTCCTTATTACTGCGATATTATTTTTATCTTATTTCCTTATTACTGCGGTATTATTTTTATCTTATTTCCTTATTACTGCAATATTATTTTTATCTTATTTCCTTATTACTGCGATATTATTTTTATCTTATTTCCTTATTACTGCGATATTATTTTTATCTTATTTCCTTATTACTGCGATATTATTTATGCGTTCATTGCAAAAGCAAACATTTTTGTAATAAATCCGCTAAATGATGTAATTTAGGAAACTCGATCTTCTTACATAGAAGTTAATTTAACTTTTTTTACAAAGTTAATTTAATATGCTTATCTATGGAATTTTCATATTTGAAAACTAATTCATTAATGATCGACTTTATTTTTATGTACTTTGTATTTATGCTTTTATCAAATGAAAAAAATGGTGTTGAATGTTAGTCTCGTTTACCGTTAAAGAAACATAAAACATGAACAGATATGTTAATCACTTCTTTAATATTCTTGTCTATGAAATTTTGCTTCATAAAAAAAATTAATCAATGACTGACTTTATTTTTGCATGCCGTGTATTTCTGTTTCTATCAAAAGAAAAAAATAAGATGTTGAATTTTTATCACGCTTCTTATGGCGAAATGTAACATTTTAGTTTTTCTTGACTTAAGGAAATAATTTATGAATCGGAATTTTTTTACTTTTTTTTATTATAAATGTTACAAAATCTCTCCCAAGAAAGTTAATTTTAATAATGTTTTGTTTGTTTTAATTTGTAATAGACTTTTCTTCCAAAGACTCTGTTCTTCGATTCTGTTTTTACACAGAGTAATTTATTTTTAAAAAATGCTATTTTTGTTACATAAAGTTAATTAAATCTTTTGTTAATTCTTTTCTTAGTCATAATAACAAACATATTGATGAGAAAATTTGTGTTTTCTTTCTAAAAGGTATTTAAAAATGCCTTGAATTTTAATTTAGTTTAATATTTAAAAACATAAAATTGGAGTAATCGTGATATTTTTTACAACAAAATTAATGAAAAATCATTTATTGAGAACGTTCCTATATAAGTTAATAAGACGATTAAATTTAATAAATTTGTACAAATATGTTTAGATATTGTAAACGAGGTGTACAAAACGTTAATCCTAATCCTGCTGTTAGACCAGAGTTTAAGAGTCAATTTTTTTTACTCCTACTAGTATACTTCTCTAATCATATAAAAGTATATTTATGATAGAATAAACCAGCATAACAATAGTTACATTAATTTTAAACAATAAAATAAAAAAGTAACTTTCATGTTTATTTGGTTTCATGTACATAATTTTGTTCCAGAATTCATATTTCCGATATAGTTTTTGTTGATTAAAACTGTTTTAACGCGGATAATTTATTCAAAGATTAAAATTCTTACAACATTTTATACACCTGAGTCACTATTACCATATTAATTATTTAGAACGTTGTTTTGTAAAGATAATATAATTGAATTCAATAAATTGAATCTGATACTTTTAGATATTGTAAATAAGGTGTAAAAAAAACGTTAAGACTAAACTTACTGTTAAACAACACATTTCAGAAAATTATTTTCTACTTCTATAAACATATAAAAATATATTTCTGATAAAATAAGTCAATAGTTACTTTAATTCTAAACAATAAAATTATTAAAATAAAAAGTTGTTTTATTTTATTGTTGATTAAAACTGTCTTAACGTGGATAATTAATTCAAAGATTAAAATGCTTACTACATTTTATACTCCTTTGTCACCGTTTCCATATTAATTGTAATAAAACCTTAGTAAAGAAAAATATCAAGATAAAGAGGATGAACTTTTCCAAGCCTAATTAATTATTCTCTTAATATTTACTTTTATCTGTGAATTTTTACAGCAGAGAACTACATCTAACCAAAACTGAAACTAAATATCTTAACACCCAATATTTGAAAAACGTCTTCAGTTCTTGGTGTCACGGTCAGAACTGAAAGCTTATCGTCTAAAAGAACTGTCCTTTTACTCGTCTTTATCTAAGTATAGGTATCCTCTTTGTTTCTATTTTACTTAAAACTTTCTCATTGCTCGCATATCTGTTTATGGTATTCTCATCATCCTTCTGTAGAACAGCATAAGTGCTGTCCCAAGTCGACTCTTCAGTTGTAGGAAATTGTCTATCATTCCCTGTTATGTAGGGGAATTAATATTACAAAATAGTTTCATACTCTCTTCTTTGTTTCTAGTTTCCATGATGCTTTTTACTTCTCGATGGCTTTGGATGTTCATTTTGACAGATTTGAGTAAGAAAACGGACAAAATAAAAAATTAAAAGTCACTGGTGCCTCTTCAACAGTGTTTACTCGTGCAATCAGATTGGCAACTGGGTCCCACCCATTCACAGTTAAATTAACCAAATGCAGACGACAATTCTACTCCTGCAGCTTTTTCTCTCGCACTTCCCGCCTGTGGAACTCGCTTCCATATTCTTGCTTTCCTGACGGCTACAACCCCCAGGAATTTAAATGCAATGTCAATACTCATCTATTAACCACTTAACTCTAGTTCTTTCACCACGTATATCCTTTCCTTTCTCTCCACCTTTGCAACTGTCATCACACCTGCATTCTCATCTTTCTATTGCTCCAATCTAACTGGTTCGTCTTCCTCTTCACTATCTTCTAATTAATCTCTTTACTCTTATGTAGCCCCCTGCACATCAGTGGCATTACCGCCTTGCTCGGGGTGATACGATTAAAAAAAATTATTATTATAAGCATCATAATTTATAAAATATTTAATTAATCTCACTTTTTCCATTGTCAAAATTACTTGACATATAATTTCATTCTGTATAATAGTTCTTCATTTCTGAGTTGTTTTTTTACCATTGTAGGATATGCCAAATATGTCTGAAATATATCACTTCAAGTATTTGGCTCGTTCTATGAACGCGGACAGAAAAAATAGCTTAGGTCCATGGAAACCATCTCAATGTCATCGTTTACAAAATGTTCAGGCAGTTTTAACAGCTGTTTATTGATTGTGCAATCAATCAACTACCGTACGTCGTTCAGAAGTCAAAGGAAAAATTTAGAAGCTCGAAAAATGGGCTTCGTGGGAGCTTAAGAAAACATACATTGGTCAGCGTATAAACAATTGTTTTGCTTTATTTAAAAGCAACTATGTTATTTTATTTAGCTGTTAATATTTAGATTAAAAAACCGTAAATAATCAAGAATAAATTCAAAGTTCTAAACTTTCTCTTTTAGCTCAACAGTGGAAAAATGTTATTTTTACACAAGATAACCAATGAACTATTGTCTCTGATTTAGTGGTTGTGAAGAGCATGTAACTACCTCTTAATTGCTGTTGTTTTCAGGTCTTCCCTAACCCTTAGTGGTAGCACCTGTTAGAGTCCCAGGTATGAGCAAATAGTTAACCCTCAAACTGGTATCAAAACACTATGAAAGTATAAAAATACACTTTTATAGAAATATATACATTAAAATAGACTTTTATAATGAAATATACATTTTTAAGGAAAAATATTACCAACAATACATTTTTGAGAAAAAAGTTTTTACCGTAACACATGTTTGAAGAAAAAATTATTCTCAGCAAGACAATTTGAATACAAAAGTAGAAGACATTTTCAGTTTTCTAAAACAGAAAAGAATAAAATCTGGTTAAATCAACCTTCTCATGATAACCGAACATTAAAAAAAATACCTTAAAACCCCACCTACTTGGCATTAAATAACTTACATAGGTGTTGATATGCCGTTAAATAAAACTCAAACTGAAACTCTGGTCATTTGACGTGGATCTTAGTGAAGAAGTTGATTCAATCGCTTTTCACCAAACACAATTGGTCTAGCGATGTGTGATTCGTAATTGAGGTCAAAATCCACATTTTTGCATCGCGTACTTTGAAGCATTGATCCTTCTCTTTACACAGTATAAATCTAATGAGCAGCCTCGGCGGCCTTAATACCTCGATTAAATGCAAAATTCAAATGGTGTCAAAAATGCCCAGTTTTGCTCACTTGACATTCCATTTTAATGATCGAAAGATACACAAAAATCAATAAAATTATAAAACCTAAATATTCTCTTTCAAATAACATAAAACAATTTGCCAATGCATATTATTTTTGCGAACATTTTCAAATTTTAAAACGCTCGTAAATTATCGTTCAACCCAATATAAAAATACATACCGTTATCCAATATATATATATATAACTTATATATATATATATATATATATATATATATATAGTGTATCGATGCAGCAAATAATTTTCTAAACATATGCTGTTAAATATAAGAGACAATAAATTTGGCCAAAATAGGACGTTTAGAACGGCTCATGATTAAACATAATAGACATTCATTGTCTCTTATATTTAACAGCATATGTTTAGAATATATATATATATATATATATATATATATATATATATATATATATATATATATGCCTCTATTTCTGAGATAAAGCATTGTAACTATTTGCACTATTTAACATCATTCGGACGGTTGTTTCATCTTTATTGCCCTATTTAAGATGTTTCAGCCGTTGTATGCTCCGTCATTCTTCAGGTGACATACGTTGGAATTTCGAACCGAACCTTTTATTTAGTTGATATGGGAGATTGTTCTAATTCCATGTGGCATGCCTAATTTGGATATTTCAATTTCAGTTCATTCGCTTTTAGTAACTGAACTCTCCAGGTTTTTGTTCCCTTTACTGTGGCCCGATACTGAACTCACAATTCGTTTTTGCTTTAGTCATAGGGTACAAAAAAAAAAAATCTTGAAGAGTTGCATTACTAAAGGGAATCAACTGAAACTGAGATATCCCAATAAGGAATGGGACGTGGAATTCGAACAATATATCCCCGTGGACTAAATAAAGTGTTTGATTCGAAATTCTAACGTATATCACTTAAAGAAAATCGAAGAGTATAATCTCTGTAAGATCGTGAATATAGCAATAAAAATAACGATAACAGTCTGAACGATGTAGATATATATCGTTCGGACTGTTGTCGTCATCTTTAAGAATAAAGTTTGAACGATGTAAATAGTATATATATCCGCAAACAGATCTGTTTCGCTGTATCACAACTCATCAGTACGGTTAGACATCCGATTGTTTCTAGCCAGGATTGAAACCTGACCAAACTGACATCAGTCGGCGATTCTACCTCTGAGTTATGGGCGCTCGGCTAAAGAAGATGGATTTTAGCGTTTTATATATAATGTAAACATACACCAGTAGCCGAGAGTGTTCAAATTCATTACTAATACATCGTTCAGACTATATATATATATATATATATATATATATATATATATATATACTGAGCAACACTGTGATAAATCTTTGATTTGTGTGAATATATTTGAAGTGAAAAGATAATTTTTTTATGGAGGTCGGGCGGTGATTCTGTTGCATCGTAACATTTCCCCTTCTCGTTACAAATATCACAAAGACAAGACAAATTAAGTTGGGAATGGATGTTCTTCTGCATGTCATGAATTCTTCAGACCGTTCATCTTCACATATTTGGTTTTGTCTTTCACTACTTGTCTGTTCAGTGCATGTAACTTAGTTTAAAATAACTACCCATATATTGATGATATTACGAAATAAATTACGGTGGTGGTACCATTAATTCCTCGGGAATTGGTACCAAACATTCAAATAAGAAGTTATTGGAACAATTGGAGAGCCGATGAAAGAATGTTATACAAGATTACTCAAATGAAGACCGTTTCCCAATTAAAGACCTCCTTTTGCGAATGCGAACATGCACAAAATCTAGATCGTGTCTTGAATTTATGTCTAACCGTGTGGAATGACATAAATCCATTATGACTTATTGCCTTTTCGTGAAAGGTTGACTATCAGCTTTGATTTTGAAAAGGAATCCGCGCACAAAAGAAATCACAAAAATAAAAATATGTCCAAGACGTGAACCTCATTTTGTAGTCTATAAAAAGGCAAATATCAAAGAAAAGTTTCCCGCAAATTCTCATCAGTGAGTATTTATACTTTGGGAGTTTAGCGAAATAAAAAAAAAGTGTTGGGAGCATCTTATCTATCGGGGTTTTATGAACTAGGATCAACATAAAAGTAATGCCTTCTGGGGACTGTTTCGTTTTGAATGAAAGCGTGTCTTACTGCGAGGACTGAACACAAACCAATGCATTTTGCTCTTTCTCAATTCTGCCGCTAGAGGGCAGTAAGCACGTAAAAGAAAATAAAAATGGCAGAATAACTACTAAGCTAGAGTCTAAAAGACGTAAAGCGTATGTAGTTGCTATGACTGTAAGAGGAGAAGAAAAACGAATTATAATAATAATAATAATAATAATAATAATAATAATAATAATATCAAACTTAAAAGACTTTATGGATAACCTGCTAAGATCGAGATCCGTCAGATCCCTGGTGACTTCCTCTAATAAAATATTGCATTTTACCCTCCGGATGTTGAACTTAAGATAAACGGGAAGAAACGATAATATCGGTCAGGTGCTATGCCCTCATCCGATAACGGAAGAACAATAAACTAAATGCCAAATATCTAATTTATATTATCGAATACAATATTATGCATACATATAACAGAACTATTATTGCCAGTAGCGCGCGCCTTAATTCCTGACCTCTGACAAGCCATTTCCTCATTACTTGAATCTATTTCTATGTTAGAAGTATTTGCAAAGCATTTCTCGCATAAAATTATTTTTATTGCTTACTATAAAAAAAATATAAATATACATAAAAAACCCTGTTCTATCTGTTAGACTTTCTTCAATTCCCGACCGACTAAGAAGAAACCTCCTTCTCCCTAATTTTCAAAGAATTTCTCCAATAATGATATTTACAAGGCATATCTATAATAATGATATTATCAATGGATTTCTATAATAATGGCATTTACAATGTATTCCTACAATAATGGCATTTACAATGCATATCTGTAATAATGTTATTTTCAATGCCTTACTACAATAATGGCATTCTCTATAGTTTTCTATGATAATCGTATTTTCAATATAATAATGGCATTTACAATGTTTTCCTATGATAATGAAATTTTTAATGCATTCCTATAATAATGATATTTTGAATTCATTCCTATAATAATGACATTTACAGTGCATTTCTTTGAAAAAATCATTGGCTATAAACTTACATAATCAGCAGAATAGCTTAATTTGTCAATAACGCTTGCATTAATTTCTGACAAGTGAATGTCTCTTTCTTGATTTCCACTATACATAAATAGTAATATTATGGCAAAGAGAAATATTATTGCAGGTAATTCTTGCACATACTAAACTATCGCCTGGTTCACACTCCACCCACGTCTATTGAACGGGTGAAGAGGCTCATCTCTTGTTTCCTGTTTAGGATGTGGTTTCCGGCTTTCTCTTTTCCAATCTTTTACTCATTTCCATTCTTTCCCTCTTTTTTTTTCAATTGGAGTAGATAGACTAAACTATCACCCGGTTCACACTCCACCCATGTCTATTGAACGGGTGAAGAGGCTCATCCCTTGTTTCCTGTTTCGGATGTGGTTTTCGGCTTTCTCTTTTCCAATTTTTTCACTCTTACGTATCTCTCTGCACATCAGTGGCGTTACCACCTTGTTCGGGGTGATATGATTAAAAAAAATATTCTGTTTCATGATGGCTTAGGTAAATGTTTCTATGTTACCTTTCATATATATCCGTCTACTTATTAACTCAATGGTTAAAATTATGCCCACAGAACAAACATACAATCAAAATTCAGCTAATAGTGTACGTGTTAAGTTATGGACTTACTGATCTACCCAAATAGAGCCTTCAGTATTTACTAAGTTATAATATACAATATAATTCCAAAGTATTGAACTCCTAATATATGTTATTATTACTATCCTTTTTTAAAGCATATTTTATTGAATAAGATCGGCAGGGGTGATTTAGTATTTACTAAGTTATAATATACAACAATACTCCAAAGTATTGAACTCCTAATATATATTTCTGTTAATATTACTAACGTTTCTTTAAAACTGATTTTATTAGATAAGATCGGCAGGGGTGATTTAGTATTTACTAAGTTATAATATACAACGATACTCCAAAGTATTGAACTCCTAATATATATTTCTGTTAATATTACTAACGTTTCTTTAAAACTGATTTTATTGGATAAGATCGGCAGGGGTGATTTAGTCAATCCTTTGTTGAGTCTCACTGGCAATTTAACATTTGTTCGTTTTTCAGGAGTTAAAGAATATAACATTTTCCATAAATTTTATTGTTCCGAGCGCTTTCGTCCAGTGGTTTATCTATTCTCAAGTGTGTTGCATTAAGTATATTCGTTCTCCGTGTATTGTACTACATAGTAGTTTTTACTGGGTGATCATTCTTTTGGAAAAATGACCGTTTTGAGCAGTCACGTGCCATGCGCGTCTGGATTGACGTCAAAGTCACTTCTATTTTTAGAAAACTCATAAATTACGCCATCTCCGTTATTGAGCAGTGTCAGATGGATAGCAGAAGAATGGCTTAAACCTCAGTCAAACAAACAAACAAACAAACATACTGTTGTGGATTCTCGTTAGAAAACCACACAATATAATAATAACAAAAACAGATATGAGAGGGAAAATGTAAGTGTATTGAATAAAAGATATACATCCTGTACACGGTTAGTAGATTCAGGGATACTTGTTAGTAGGAGTCAAATATATACAAGAAGTAAGTCCGGGAAATAGTCCATATTCTTGTTGACCAACGAGCGGCGGTTGATCTGCTCTGACAATCACCAACTCTAACAACAACAACAACAACAACAGACAACTGCAACTCATTATTTAGTTGTCCCTCCCAGTAAGGGCAACATGTGACACATGGTCAGTTTAACTGGGATTTCCGGGCCATTTGGCCCGGCCAAAAAATGTCTGTCTATTTTTACCCAGCCGTGCCTCTACCCTTCGGCGGAACCACGACTGGGTTATTGCTCTCTGCTCGGAAGCAGAGAGCGCCCTCTACCTGAAGGCAGAGTTGACAATGTCATAGTTGCAGAGGCAAATGCCAACTCAACTACTGTTCTCTGTAGGCAGGATTATTTGTATACTTTGGAAGAGTCCATAGAGTGTGTGAAAAGGGGTGACTCCACAACACAAACAAACAAACAAACAAACAAACAAATGAGAAATAATACTAAGCATCGAAATAGGATTTAGTTCAACCCACCATTTAACTTAGAATTAAAATCCAAAAATAGGTAAAATATTTAAAAAATAATTAATGAAAGCTTCCCCAAAACACTAAATTAAATAAGATTTTCAATAAGAATTCAATCAAACTAAGTTATAGTTGTACTAGTAATTTAGAAAATTGCATAAAATACACAAAACCACAGAAACCTTAAATAATGACATCACTAATAAAGAATGTGACTGTAGGGGCAAAAATAAATACCCACTTAATGGACTTACAAATCAGAGGTACATGATATAGATGGACAAAGAAAAATATATTTGAAGCATACAAAAGGGATATTTAAAAGCAGATTGAATAATCACAAATCTACACTTGGTTGGAAAACCTTAAAAATTGTAACAAACTTGTTAGCCACATGTGGAAATTAAAATTAAAAAATGGAAAAGACCCTGATATAACATGGAGTGTAATGAAATAAGACAAATAGTGATTCCTGCAGATTGTGCCAAGAAGAAAAGTTAGACATGAATGAAATATATATATATATGTATATATATATATATATATAGGGTGTCCAAAAAAGACGTATACACACTTTAAATAATTGTAAACCAGGTGTTTATTATTAATTGTTTGATTAAAAAAGATTTCCAAACATCATTCTATCGTTTTGTCACAGCCTGTTCTCAAACTGATATCCGTTCTGGTCCAAACACCGATGCGATAGACAGATGATTTTGGAATTCCTACCTCACAACTGGATTGCCGCACAGACATTTTTGGATTTCGTTGAAACGTTTCAAGTACTCTTTCTCCCTTTGTAGGATTTATCGATGCATGTGGTCTCCTGGAACGTCTTGGAGACGTTCTGAACAGTTCCATCAGCTTCAAACTTATCTCTAATTCGAGTGATGGTAACTCGTGTTGGTGGTTCTTTTTGAATCCTCCTCCTAAATTGTCTTTGCACTTCAACTGAGTTTTCATGCTTCCAATAGCAATTTAGAATGAATTGTTTTTCTTCAAAGTTTATTCTGGCTACCATCATTTTGGATGGGTTTAAACTGCAAAGAAAAAACAAACATTTGAGTTATCAGCTGCTAAAAGGTGTATACATCGTTTTTGGGACACCCCATATATATATATATATATATATATATATATATATATATATATATATATATATAGCGCAGATAGACAATCCCTATTACCGGCGCCTGCTCAAGACCTACACCTACCTTTTTGAATCTCTAGTAAACCGGACCTATGCCTACCCTTTTCAATCTTGCGTAAACTGAACTTATGTCTACGATTTTTATTCTCTTGCAAATCGGACCTACGTCTACCTTTTTGAATTTCATGTAAACCGGATCTATGTCTATCTTTTTTAGATTCTCATGTAAATCGGACCAACGCCTACCATTTAAATCTCATGTAAATCGAATCTATATCTACCTTTTTTTTTAACCTCGATCAAATCAAACCTACGCCTACCTTTTTGAATTACATGTAAACAGGACCTATGTCTACTTTTGTAATTCTCGTTTAAATCGGATCTACACCGACCTTTTTGAATCTCGTGTAAACTGGACCTATATGTATATTTTTCTCTCTAGTTAAACCAGACGTAAGTCTACCATTTATATCTAGTGCAAACCGAACCTACGTTTAGCTTTTTGGTCTCCAGTGCAAACAGAACCTATGTCTAATTTTTAGTCTCGTGAAAACCGTATGTGTCTATCGTTTGACTAGAGGTCAAACTGTATCCATGTCTACCATTTTTGTCAATTCATGGGTTGCGTACATTTATGTGGTCGGGGCACCAGGAAAAAATCTCGTCAGAAGAGTTGCCATGAAAATATTTGTAGAAAAGACAGAGGAAAGTCACATCACATTTCGAAGAATCGCCTAAAAAACCAATTAACTATTTCTCTTCAAAACAAGAGGAAATTTCTCTTCTTGAAGAGTTTTATCACATTTTCAATAATAATAAAATTAACCTATTAACGGATGACATTTGATTAAAATATGAGATGTTTTTGCTTAATCTACTTTCCTGGTTAATGTTAATTTTAGGGCTGGTGGATTTAAAAGTCTTGGTAACCGTCACTCTAAAAAATCGATATTATTATTATTATTATTATTATTATTATTATTATTATGATGATGATGATGATGATGATGATGGCCAAGAAAAGGTTTCACTGTCTCTTTTGAAATGTAGACAGGACACGAGGGATAATTGTGCAATAATTGTGAAATAAGAAGAAATTAAAAAACTTATGACATTCTAATACTTGGTTGGCCATTGTTTGTTTGGTTGGACCGAGCGAGAAATTGACTGAAGCTGAGATGCCAGGTCAGGATTAATAACATTGCAGATTCTTCTTCTTTTTAATTTTGTCAAGAACCTCGACATGAATAGCAAGATTCCACGATCAGATAGAGCAAATAGGATTACGTCTATATCCCGTTACAACACCTGTTCTTATACAATCATCAAAGTTAACAAACGTCGAGTCTTCTCCTCCAGATATGGGTCAAATAGGAGGACATATTGTGTTGGCAACCAGTCTACTACATAAAGTAATGACAACCTACTGCGGAAAAATCTTCCTACTCAGTCATGTTTCGAATGATCGCCCAAACGTGTATCACGTATGACACTTAACTGACTTATACTTTTGACGCTGTGTTAAAACTAATCAAAGCTTAATAAAATAATTCAGAGTAGTTATTAAAAGAAAAGAACTTATAGTAAATATAATGATCGTGGTATCCGTTCATAGCATCGCATGTAATGCAGGCGATTCCATAATCTATAGTTGATGCTACGTTCTGTTGTACTATCAGCAGTAACTGTCCAGAAACAAGGACCTGGCGTTTTGATCTTTGCTTTCTTTTGCGTGCGTTTCCATTCAAAGTACAAAAAAAGAACTGATGTTTCTAATCATTCTCTGCTATTCTTTCATCCATAAAAATAACTGAATCTTTTCAGAGGGCATCAAGTACTTATTCTATATACAAGATAGTAAAAAAAGAAAACGAAAAGAAAAGAGAACAAAACAAAAAAAACATTGTCTTTTCTTTAATATGTGAATAGAAAACAAGTTCCACTTGAAACAAGTCGAAATTTGCAATGCCCCACCGAGTCCGTTCTCCGATTGTTTGCATTTATTCTGGAAGATAATAAAGAACTGATAAAAATAGACGTTTTCTCCGGTTTATGGAAAAAAATCGGAAAGTGTTAAAGTGGAATCCGATTGAATATGTTCTTTGATCCACCAATAAGCATTAAAATCTTTGGTAATTGTCCATTTCTATTGTTAGATTTACTATCGTAATCGGTTTTGTTGTATATTGTCTGTTCGCCTTTCTTTAGAAAGCAGAAAAAACAAAAACAAAAGAAAACAAAGCGGAAACGACAAGCCTTCTTGCTTTGTCTATTCATAAACCCGTTCTTTTTACATTTGTACACACACAAATATTCATTTCAGCTACGTTTTCCCACATTAACGTTGATAATGCTAAGAAAGATTTGAAAAGGAAAAAAATAGCGTAAAAATCAGGGACAAGATGAAAAAGGACAACTTAATGTATGTCCTGGAACTTGTTTAAGCAGGAACAAGATTAGATGAACAAACCTACAGGGTGGAGATTCATAGGCCTTTCATTATATTATTTGTATGAATGTAGAGGGCATGGCCGACACAGCCCTCATAATAAACAATGATCCATAACATATTGTTTTTTGAAACATTAGCGCTTCACATATTCTACAGCTGAGTATTTAAAGACAAGCTAACCCACTGTTTGTTTCTCCTGTAGGACCATCTAGAAAGAGAAAAATATGTTTAATCTTACAAAAATATCAAAAGTAGAAATGTCTTTATTAAAATCGATTGCAATATCTTTGCAAAACAGTTTTTATGCAAACAAGGCAAATTTGATCGAATATGCATTAAGGATTGAACTCGTTTCAATAACAATTATTTGCTGGAACAGCTTACAAACATCTCTCTCGCCTTGCATGTAGTTATTAAATTTACAATATATAAACATATATGATGGCTGTTTGAAATGACCCCGCAGTTAATTAATAACGAAAGCATAGCTTAAAGGTTGCAGTACTAAACCTTTTGCTAAAGACATGAATCCATTTCCTCTCCCTCAACTATGGGCTAAATAGTAGAGTAGAATGAGCGATATAGACTTAGTTGGTAACCAGTCAAGGAGAAGGAATACACTGAATTTCAAACTGTGGAGAAAATAAAGGGGAACTACTCCACTAACTTGACTATGAAGTCAAAGTAATTCGCATATATCGAAGAAAAATGAATCTATCGAGAGTCATGGATTGCCTACGTTTTGAACAAAGATGCCAAATAAAATATTTTCACTGTAGATCTCATTCGGTCCAACCAAAACAAACAATGTCCAACCAAGTATTAGAATGTCATAAGTTTCTGTTTAATTCCTTTTTATTTCACAATTATTGCACAATTATCCCTCGTGTCCTTTCCACATTTCAAAAGAGGCAGTGAAGCCTTTTCTTGGCCATCATCATCATCATCATCATCATCATAAAAGTATCTTGGAGGTTACCAAGGCTTTTAAATCCACCAGCCCTAAAATTAACATTAACCAGGAAAGTAGAATAAGCAAAAACATTTCATATTTTAAGCAAATGTTATCCGATAACAGGTTAATTTCATTATGAATGAAAATGTGATAAAACCCTTCAAGAAGAGAAATTTCCTCTCGTTCGAAGAGAAATAGTTAATTGGTTTTTTAGGCGATTCTTCGAAATCCAGAGATTGGTCCCCAACATTTGGCCTACAGTATAATCTTAGACCCATAACCAACGCTCCTTATTCTCGCTCTTTGTTCTGCACTCAATCCATACAAACTCGGCAGTCAGGTTACTTACCGTTTGATCTGTTATTCCTGCCTTAACTATGTCCTGTAAATATCATATTACTGTCATGGAAATTTCACTCGTCTCTTTGTGATTATTCAAAGCGGTTACTTTATAGATCCTGTTTCACGTAAAATATCCTAGTTGCTTATATTATTTTTATAGTCGTTTCACCCTAGGCAAGACTTCTGCGCAGAGGGTTAGAGTGAGGAAAAGGGGAAAAAGACAAGGTACAGGGAATGTCGATAAAACAGTATAAGAGAAAGATAGGAATCCTGCAGATAGAAAATGGTAATTGACGTTGAACTTAAACTTTTGGAGATTGTAGCTATCGGGAAAGCAAGTATAAGAAAGAGAATTCCACAGGCGGGAAGTGCCAGGAAAGAAACTGTTAGAATAGACGAGACGGTTACATTTGGCTACGTAAAAGGACGGGATCTAGTTGCCAATCAGGCAGCCCGAGGAAACTAATGTGGTTGGTGCATCAGGGAAAAAAGCTCGTCAGAGCAGACGTCGTGAAACCTTGTGTAGAAAAGACTGAGGGAGGCCACATCCCGTTTAAGAGAAAGTAACTGAAGTCGTGCTACTAAATCGGGATAGATTGCGTTGCAGATCCTCCTTTGGATTTTGTATGTTGCATCTCTGTTATTCTCAACATTCGTCGTAAGAACTACATCTCTGTCGCATCATTTCTTTTCTTAATCTGTGAAGATCGGTATTCACTGGCATATCATCATCATCATCATCATCATCATCCGTTACACCCAATGGTGTGTAGGGCAGTAACAAAGCTTCTCCACCTCTGCCTATCTTGGGCCAGACTAGTCAATGAATCACAAGAGTACTGCATGACTTTCATCTCATTCTCCACCGTACTTCTCCATGTTGTTCTTGTTCTTCCCCTTCTTTCTTTTGCAATCTGGGGTCCAGTGCAGTTGCTGTTCTTGTGATTAACTGTGGATCTTTCCGGAGCACATGCCCAATCCATCTCCACCGCCTTCTTGTAATGATGGTGCCCATGTTCTTTTGCTTGCATATCTTTAACAGGTCTTTATTGGAGATCTTCTCTGGCCAAAATATTCTCAGTATTCGTCGGAGGCATATGTTGTGAAAGGATCGAAGTTTGGCGAGATCCGCCTTAGTCATTTTCTAGCACTTAGATCCGTAGAGGAGAGTAGATACAACACAGCTCTGGTATGGCTTGAGCATGGTGTTGCTGCTGTACTGTGTTGATCTCTAGATGCTGTTCATTTCCTTTAAACACACTCCTAGCCTTGCCCAGTCTGCTTTGAATATCCTCTTTCGTGCCACCTTCGGGTCTGATGATACTGCCCAGGTAAGTGAACTTATCTGTACGACGTAGATCTTCTTCCATTCACTTTGACAGGAGCAAGCCTGTTCACGTTCAGTGACATCATTTCAGTCTTCTTGGAGCTAATCCACAACCCTATCTGCTGCCCAAAGGTTTCCTGTCTGCTAGTCTGATCCTGTATATGTTGGTGAGTATGGGACTAAAAAACACTGGCATATAATCATATGCCAGTGTTTTTTAGTCCCATACTTTCTCCGCTTGTGGAAGAATAACCAATTCACACGATTAAATAATTTCATTACGGTGCGTTTACATGGGCCGATGCATCCCTACAGTTGACCAGGCTTATTAAATGGGTAATTGTATCAAATCATAGAATGAATGCTCACCATGGCTAGGAAACCAATTCGTCCTGCTATTTAACCTATAGTTGGAGTGAGAAGAGATGGATTCATACGTTTCTCAAAAGCGAAAGACAATGCAACAAAATTACTTGAAATTTAAAGTCGACTTTCCGAGTTCTCATTCCGAGTTCTCATTCCAAGTCGGCCTGGGAAGTGTTCTAACAAAAGAAGGAAAGTGTGACACAGAGATACGAAGGCGAATTGGCATGGCGAAGGAAGCATTCCAGAAGCTGAGTAAAGTATTAAGAAACAGGACAATTTCACTAGAAACAAAGAAGCGAGTACTGTATTGCTATGTGATGTCAGTTCTTCAATATAGGCAGTGAATGGTGGACAATACCTTTGAAGATGAAGGAAAAATTTGAAGCAGCTTAAATGCGGTTCCACAGAAGGATGCCGCAAATATCATAGATCGAGCATGAGTGCAATGATGAGGCTGTGGAAAAAATGGAAACGAAAAGGAAATTAATATTGAGCATCAATTCCAGAAGTTGAGTAAAGTATTAAGAGACAGGAAAATTTCGCTAGAAACAAAGAAGAAGGTACTGGGTTGTTATGTGTTGTCAGTTCTTCAATATGACAGTGTCTGCTAGACAATATCTTTTAATCTCTTAAAAGATGAAGGAAAAACTTGAAGCAGCTGAAATGTGGTTCTCCAGAAGGAAGCTGCGAATATCATGGATCCGAGCATGTGAGCAATGATGAGGTTTTGGAAAGGATGGAAAGCAAAAGGAAATTAATACTGAGCATCAGGAAGAGACAGCTAAAGTTCCAGTGACATGGAAGGAGGGCTTGAAGAACCTGATACGAACAGGAAGCATTCCAGAAGTTGAGTAAAGTATCAAGAAACAGGACAATTTTGCTAGAAACAAAGAAGAGAGTACTGTATTGCTATGTGATGTCATTTCTTCCAATATGGCAGTAAATGCTAGACAATATCATCGGAGATGAAGGGAAAACTTGAAGCAACTGAAATGTGGTTTTACAGAAAGATGCTGCGAATATCATGGATCGAGCAAGTAAGCAATGATAAGGTTTTGGAAAGGATGGAAATGAAAAGGAAATTAACACTGAGCATCAGGAAGTGACAGCTAAAGTTCCTGGGACATGTAATGAAGAAGGAGGTCTTGGAGAACCTGGTACTTACAGGCCAGACAGAGGGAAAAAGAAACAGGGGAAAGGAAGATGTGTAAAGCCATGATCGCCTACGCCCTGAAAGAAGAAGAAGAAGAAGAAGAAGAAGAAGAAGAAGAAGATATCCTAATAATGGATGTTGATCAGACATTTACATAGGAATTCAAAACACTTTTCTTTGTACCCAATGCTATTTTCTTATAAACATTTCTTTAATTTCTGAAAGTCATATTACATCGTAGTTTAGTACTGTATTCTTTATGTTTATAGTTTCAATGGATAATTAATTCAAAGATAAAAATGCGTATAAAATGTCGTACACCGGTTAAGGGCATGGGAATTGATTTGATTCGAAGCTCTAATAAATTAAATATTAATTGTAATAAATCCTTGATGAAGAAAACTATACCAAAGTAAAGAGTTAACGTTTCGAGCCTAATTAATAATGCTCTTCAGCTCTCATTGTTTCCTTTGGATTTCTTAAGCCGATTACAGCAGGGAACTACTGCAAACAGAAACCGAAATAAAAGTCTTTATTCCCAGGGCAACAACGGTGATATTTGAGATAGGCCTCCAGTTCTGGGTGTCACAACCAGAACTGGAGACCTATCGTCTGTAGACCTATCGTTTCAATAGTCTTTTTCAAAGTAAAAGTATCCTGTTTGTTTATGTTTTGTTTAAAATTACTTACTGCTCACAGACATGGTCCGTGGTATTATTATCATTCTTCTGTAGAACAAAATAAGTGTTTTCTCAAATCGCCTCTTTATTTTTGACGAAATTGTCTAGCTATTGCTGCCTGTAGGCGTATTGATCTTACATAGCAGTTTGTTACTGACTTTATTATTTCTAGTTTTAATGATACTTTTGCTTTTTGCTTCTCGATGGCTTTGTTTGTTCATTTTGACGAATTTAGACAAATGAAAAAGATAAAATAATTATTATAAGGGCCATTGTTAAAATTACAAGAAGAACCATTTTCAAATGATATTCATATATATATATATTCATATTCTTTTCATTGCTGGATTTCCCTTACTCTTATACTTCATTGTTTATAGCAAGCCATCTTTTTGCCTATGAATGTCAGTCAGTCAGTTAAGTGTCATTCGTGATACACACTTGGGCAATCATGTCTCGAAAGAGACATGACTGACTGGACAAAAGATTATCCCGTAGTAGGTTGTCATTACTTTCTGCGGTAGACTGGTTGCCGACCAAGGCTATAAAACCCAGCCTGTACCTATTATTTAACTCATAAATGAAGGGAAGAGACGGATTAATACCTTTCCCAAGGGTATTTGTGCGTAAGAGAATGCAAGGAATCGGCACCCCGATTTGTCGTTCCAAGTCGATATCCACTGTACCAAAACGCATATCCACCTATGAATGTACTGCTTCTGTTTCTGCTAACAGCAAATGGCCCGAGAAATGAAGAAATGTCGAACCATTCTTCTGCGCCTGCCATTGTGACTGACTACATTTCATTTTTGAGATCTCAGCTGATGATCTAGATTTTGTCTTTATTCTAACGCCATTTTATATCTATTCTCCATTTGCGATCAGTCATTTCTTTTGCTGGGTAACGATTAAAAATATTCTTCCCAGTTTGCGTTTTTATTTTGTATTTGCTTTATATTCCTTTCTTTTTTTATTTATTTTTTCTACTATCACTTCCAATTTTTTGTTGTTGTCATTTTATGTTGGTTAATCTAAGTTGAGGTGCAGTGGATATCGGCTCGGAATGAGAAATCGGGGAGCCGAGCTCGAATTCTAGTTGAATTCCTTGCATTCACTTAAGCGTAAATACCCTTGGGAAAGGTATTAATCCGTCTCTTCTCTCCTGTTATGGGTTAAATAAAAGGACAGACTGGGTTCTATAGCCTTAGCCGGCAACCAGTCTTCCGCAGAAAGCAATGGCAACCTACTGTGGGATAATCTTCTGCCCAATCTTTCGAGACATGATCGCCCAAGCGTGTATCATGTATGACACTTAATTGACTGACCGAATCTAAGTCTTCTTCGTTCTTTTTTATTTTATCCTTCCTTCGTGTCTACTTCTTCTTTCTACTAAACTTATATTTTTTTTATTTTTCTTGAGTCTTCCTTTCGTTTGTTCTTTTTCGTTTTTTCCTTCCTTATTTTCATTCATTCTCTTCTTTTCTTATTTCACTCGTTTTTGTTTTTTCTTGTCTATTTTCTTTCTTTTTTACACAGTTTTTTTTTTGTTTTTATTATTTTACTTTCTTTGTTATTGTTTTTCATTTGTTTGTACACTTTTTTCTTTTTTGTATTCTTTTCTTTGTAATGTTTTTTTCTTTTTACTACGTTTCTGTTTTCTCGAACCGTCTTTTTCTTTCTTTATTCATCTGTTTTGTTAATTCTTACTTTCTTTTTCACTTTGCTTTTATCTTTCTCGGAACTTTTTTTCTTTGCTGCTTATTCTTAAACTACAGATATTTTTTTCTCGATTGCTTTATGTTTTATATTTCTTTTTTCATTGCTTTCTTTTTGAGGTTATTTGCTCAATATTTTCTCTCTCTCATGTTTTTTCTTATTTTTTAAAATTCTTTTTTTAATTTAATTTTCCTTCTTTGGAACATCTATTTTCTCTTTCTTTCGCCTTTCATTTTGTCAGATTTTCGAATGTTTTTTCCTTTAGATTTCGTTTTTATTTATTTAATTTTATATTCATTTCTTTTCTTGGTTTAAATTTCTTTTATTTTCTTTCCTTCCATGTTTCTTTCTTTTGTTCGTTCTTCTTTCAGTTTTTTTTTTACCGTTTCTTTCTTCGGCATTCTTTTTCTTTTTTATTCAACATCTAAATATTTATGTCTACCCTGTTTTGTTTGTTTGATTGCTTGTTTGTTTCTTTGTTTGTTTGCTTGTTTCTTTCTTTCTTCTACTTTGTTTTCAAATTTATTTTCGGACTATTCAGTCATGTCTTTCTTTTATAATATCTTGCTGTTATTTCCCTCTCTCGTACACTTGAACAAATACAGTCTTCTTAACAATCAGGTAGAATTTTAAGAACATTGTTCTTTCTTTCTTTCTTTCTTTCTTTCTTTCTTTCTTTCTTTCTTTCTTTCTTTAATTCGCTCACTATTCTTCCCCTTTCCACCAATGCCAAATTTTTCACTTTACCACCAGATGGCGTCGTCTCTCTACTCCCGCGAGATCATCCTTTGCCCTTGGTGGTAAATTGCAGCCGTAACTTTGTTAATAACAGCAAATTAATCGCAAACATGGCCTCGCTAATCAGAAACCATCTGCCCTCGGTCCAATGTTAACGCTATTTGTCACTTTATTTAAAGGCAAAATACATACAAATTGTCCCTGATTGCTATTTGCTGTTCACTTAAGTTACGAACCATACTTTATTACTTGATACTGTGAACAAATAAAATGACGTTAAAACTGGCCAACAACAAGGCAATCTTCAACGGCCACTGGCTTTATTAATTCTCTTTGAAGAATGCCTTTTCTTTGAATAGAACCACAACTATCATTAACCAAATAACAGGGCTTCTGTAAACAGGAGAAGAGTGGATGTATCTATCTCAGGCTATTCTTCCTTATCTATCTATCTATCTATTTATTGCAAACTAGTCTTTCATATCTATCTATCTATCTATCTATCTATCTATCTATCTATCTATCTATCTATCTATCTATCTATTGCAAACAAGTCTTTCATATCTATCTATCTATCTATCTATCTATCTATCTATCTATCTATGCAAACTAGTCTTTCATATCTATCTATCTATCTATCTATCTATCTATCTATCTATCTATCTATTACAGACTAGTCTTTCAATATCTATCTATCTATCTATCTATCTATCTATCTATCTATCTATCTATTACAGACTAGTCTTTCAATATCTATCTATCTATCTATCTATCTATCTATCTATCTATCTATCTATCTATCTATCTATTACAGACTAGTCTTTCAATATTTATCTATCTATCTATCTATCTATCTATCTATCTATCTATCTATCTATTACAGACTAGGCTTTCATATCTATCTATCTATCTATCTATCTATCTATCTATATATATATATATATATATATATATATATATTAATGCAGGTTTCATTGAATAATATAGACAAGTTTTGTCTATTAATTTTGTGTAGGATCCGTTCATACCGTCTGATATACTTGATGGTGATGTCGTTGAAAGACAACAAAAAATCACAGTATTTGTTGAATTTTTTATCGGGTCTAAGCTTTCGGCTCACATAAGCCATTATCAAAGAATAAATATTAACACACAGTAAACATAGAACATTTAAGCTATTAACAATAAAGATAATTGAATTGAAAATATAAGTCCATCCCTACTGTGGCGGATGGCCGAAGACAGTGACAAAATAGTGGTGTTGTCTGATTACAGACATTTGAGTACGTTATTGGAAATATTGAAATTGATTGTATTCAAACCAAGTTTAAATTGTTTAATGTAGAGTGCTTCGAGGATTTTTAGTTTCTGCTTATTATTTTCTTGTTTGAGTATGTACGTGTTATCAACAATTAATAGACAAAACTTGTCTATATTATTCAATGAAACCTGCATTAATGAAAAAATACTGCCAAAATACACACAATATATATATATATATATATATATATATATATATGTCTGTAGTCAAAGTCTCTCTCAGTCTGTGTTTTTTTTTTCGTAGATTAATTCTAAAGAAAAAAAATCATTGCGCTGGATTGATACTTGCATTATTTTTTTTTCTTTTTACAGAATAAAAAGGTTAATGTAGAATTGTTATTTGCTTTTCTCTGTGTCACTCTCATAGATTTAACATTTTGTAAGAAAGGAAATGAAATTCTGCCTCGATGATTTTTTTTATTATTTTGGGTCACAAGACACTACGTGATATGACAACTGCTTTGTTTTGTTCAAGAGGGCATCAAATATAAGTGTCTGAGTATAAGTCTGGTTGTCCTTTAGGTTTGTTTAAATGTTATGCTTACGAAGTAGAGTTAACAAGACTCTGGCCCGCGACGTGTGCGATTTGAACTTACAGATCAGTAAATCAACACACAGGCGCGCATACACACACACACACACACACACACACACACACACACACACACACACACACACACACACACACACACAACCGAAATGAAACCCATAAACGATGGTTACTTAGGTTTCGAATGTTGTAAAACATAATGAAACATGTCCGTTATATTGAAAATCATTTACGAGTTAGATACTACGTGTGTATTTTCAGTTTTGATAAATTTAGCACGCATAGAAAAAATGTATGGGGACAGAACGGAAGTTTAAAATTGAAAAAAAAAAAACAGTCGCTTTTATCTTCATAATCTACCAACGTTTGTAATGTTAACAAAAAAAAAAAGTTAATATGTGTCTAGATCATTGGTATTGTAATAAATGGTGCGAGCAGGTAAACTGACAAAAAGCTGACCTGCGTCAGGTATGGTTGAAGTTTTAGGAATTAGACAAATCAGGTACTAAAGTAAATATATAGGTGTCAAGATTAATAAAACCAACACAGTAGTGCATCAAAGTTTCTTTGTTCATGTATTATTCAATCATTTGTTTGCAATATAAAATCGCAAATGAACCTGTAATAGTGACAAACTGTCAATGACTCTCCTGCTAATAAATTATTTTTAGCGTTTTCCTCTAATAAAGGTCGTTATATTCTAATTTCTCTCAAGAACGAAAAAGTATTTAATAAGCAAACACATGAATTTAATAAATATATAAATTCGCAAGAAAAGTAATATTTTAAACGAAAAAAAAATCACAAAAAACATTGTAAAATTATAAAATTTATGGAAATTAAAATAGAAACATTTACAAAATTGAATAAAATACATAAAACACAATCGAAAAAAATATGAAAAGAAAGAACAGACTGTGAAAAAACGAAATTTGATAATAAAGAATTAACAAATTATGCAAATTAATTGTGTCTTTCTAAGCAAATCATTAAGTCCCTTGTGGCAACACAAAATGGCCGATCTCCGTTCGAGTGGAAAACTGTGGTTTGTTTAAATCCGAACCGTCATTTCTGCAGCTCATATTCGTTCTAAAATCATTCCAACTCAATTACCATTTCATCTGCAAGGCGATTTCTTTTCAGTTTTCTTCTGTTTTTCTTTCTTCTTCGCCATTTTGAAAGATTTCTGTTTGTTTTATTTATAGCCGTTTTATTCACTTTTCCGCGCTGTTTATAATCTTCAATTTTCTCGACTAAATGCTCATGAATATTCTTAAATATATACGTTCCAGATAGAGAAAGAGAGACGAAGAGAGCGAGAGCGAGAGCGAGAGAGAGAGAGAGAGAGAGAGAGAGAGAGAGAAAGAAAGAAAGAAAGAAAGAAAGAAATAGAATGAAAGTGATAGAAAAATGAGAAAGAGTGATCATGCATTAGAATGAGAGAGAGTGAGCGGTAGAAAGAGAAGGAGTAAAAGAATGAGAGAGTTAGAGTGAAAGAAAACTATAAAGATTTAGAAAGAGAATGTGTCTGAGACTGATTCAGAGAAAGAAATAAATGAAGAGACACGAAAAGACTGAGGGAGATGAAAATTGAAAGGGACACAAAACAGGGAGAAATTGTGAGAAAATTTGAATGGAACGGAGGAAAATAGATATTGAGAAGAACTGAAAGAGTAGGAGATAGAGGAGAAAATCAGAGAGAGAGAGAGAGAGAGAGAGAGAGAGAGAGAGAGAGAGAGAGAGATTGATGAAGGGGAAATATATAGAGAGAAACAGAGATACGGTGAAAGAAAAAAAACAAAAGCGTCGAAAGAAAGGAAACAGTCAAAGATAGAATCAGAAAGGGGAAAAAAGATAAGAGGAAGGTGGGAGACAAAAGAGATGCATTGGAAGTTAGAGAGGGGGATAGGGTAATAGAGAGAGATTAAAAACAGAAAGAGAGATGGAGATAGATGAAAAGTATAAGAGATAGCAAAAGGTGTAGCTAATTATTTATGAGCGTGACAGTGAGTGAGAGAGAGGGTGAAGAAAAAGACTGAATTCGGAGAGAAGAAAGATAGAAAAAGTAATTAAAGAGATTAATAAATATCTCGATGTATAATGCGCCATATTATTAGAAAAAGTTGCGAACATTTGATTTGTTCTGAATTAAGAATTATTGAATTTATCACAGTATCCGTTGGAATTCCTCTTTTAAAGGTGATCTTTCAGTTCAATGTTCAGTCAATTGATATTTATATAATTTATATTATTGCAAGAAATAACTAATAATAACTTAATAAAAACTTAATAACTACAACCACTTCGACCAACTAATTCTAGTCAGCTGAATATCATCTATACTCGACTAATATTACTGAATAGTATTTTTCGTCCTTCAATATGGTAGCGAATGCTGGACAATTTCATCAAAGAAGAAGGAAAGACTTGAAGCAACCGAAATGTGGTTTTACGGACGGATGCTGAGGATATCATGGACGAAGCAGACAAGCAATGACGAGATAAAATATTTTGTTGGTTGGTTGTTTTGTTTTTATGGCATATCAACCTCGGCGGGTTATTTATTGCCAACTAAATTTTATTTATTTATTTATTGCTGGTAATACCTTTTCTTTCAACAATTTATTCGTTGTTTTTATATAAGTTTTGTGTCTAGTAATACTTTTTTCTTTTCGAGTATCAAGATTCATTGGGACTTTTTTAGGGCAGGGTCCCCAAGTTTTACCCTGTTATTTAACCCATAACTGAAGGGAAGGGACGGATTAATATCTTTCCCAAGGGTACCTGCTTAAGCGAATGCAGGGTATTCAACTGGAATTCGAACTCGGCTCACCGATTCCTCTTTCCGAGCCGATATCCACTGCACCACAACGCACATCCGTCACTAAACGCTTACAACATCTGGTATTCCCAAGCGGTCATCCATCTAAGTATTGACCAGGTTCAACTTTGCTTAACTTCGATGATCGAGCAAGAACCGGTGTATTCAACGTGATAGGCCGTAAACCAGGTAAAATAGAAACTGATACTTAACACCAAGAAAAGACAGTTGATGTTTTTGGGACATGTAAGGAGGAAGGAGGGCTTGGAGAAACTAATACTCACAAGACGGATAGAGGGAAAGACGGGCAAGGAAAAGCATTGTACGACATACCCGATGGACTTGAACAGATAGATGGTGGAATGGGAATTGAGTGGCATAACAAGAAAAGAGATATTAAGAACAACAAGAGATAGCGAATAGTGGAGGGCAGTAATCACCTACGTCCTGAAGGGATACGGTACATAGAAGAAGTTGGCTGGAAAGTCAAAACAAATTTCAAAACACGAGGACATTTTTTCCCCAAATTATAACCATAAAATAAAGACATACATAAACACAAGAAAAGTTAAATGAAAAAAAAAGTTTAAAAGCAGTAGCTTGTCAGCCAAAATTTTGTATTACTTTTGTTCGTATGTATTGCTTTGTATTATTGATTGATTTTATGTGCTCAAACCGTGTAATAGGCAGAAAGAAAAAGATGCGATGAATATATTTTTGAAAATTTTAAAAACCAAGTTTTTTTGGCATGTTATTAAATGTGCGTTGTGGAGAAATAGGATGTGCGGTGTGGAGCAATGGGATATTGAACCGGAACGAGAAATCGGGGGCCTGAGTTCAAATTCCAGTTGAATTCGTTTGCATTCACTTACGCACAAATACCCTTGGGAAAGGTATTAATCCGTCTCTTCCCTCTAGTTATGAGCTAAATAATTGGGTTCTATAGCTTTGGCTGGCAGCCAGTCTACTACAGAAAGTAATGGCAACCTACTGCGGGATAATCTTCTGCCCAGTCAGTCATGTCTCTTTCGAAATATGATCGCTCAAATCGTGTAATACGTTTGGCACTTAACTGACTGACTGACTGATTATTAAATGTATGTTTTTGTACAATTGCCTGTGTTTTGTGGGAGTGATGCACTTAAAATATTCATAGGTGTATATTTAGAGAAATGAAATAGTGAAGAATGTAATGTATTTCTTTGACCCGACAGAAATATGATTGACATCAAAACCAGTGACTGACAATGTAATATAACAATCTGGCCCCACCCAAAGAAGGCTGATGCAAGCGGGGGTGTTTTCCGGTCGTTGAAAGGAACGGATGTTTGTTTGACCTTATTTCCGGCAGTAGCGGAAATGGCTACAAGAGGCAAACAGAACAGGTGTCTCTGAGAATTACGTGGGCGTGCGTGGGCGAGGAAAAAACCGGAAGAAAAAGTTCCGGTTTGGAGATTATAAAAAGACCTCGGCGCACGAATTCACCAGACGAGGACAGACAGAGAGACGAGACAGACCAGAGTAGCAGTAGAGAGAGAGACACAACAGACGACACTCCCGTCAACCCCATTAGAAGCGCGCTCTCTGAATTCTCTGTCCCTGTGCTACACGGTTCATCGTCATTAATAAAAAATACAACTTATATTTTTATATATATGCGTGTTTGTTGTATATTGCTATATAACAACAACAGTATGATCAACATCAGAGGAAGAAAACACAGTTATCGACAAAAGTATGATCAACATCAAAGGCAGAAGATACAAGCAGTGACTGACAAAAGTGTAATTGACAGCAAAGGCAGTCGGCTTGAATGGCAATAGCCGGTGAAGATGATTGACAGATCTTCCTGGCCACAGATGACACAATTAAGCGAAAACCCGAGAAAGCAAAAATGCGTGTAAATTTCAGGGTATATAGCTTCAGATTTTTTTGGCCGAAATCAGAAAACCGAGAGTACGCACAAAGATCGCAGAGAAAAACTCCCGCTGGTCAAGAACTCCCGACAACTCCCTCGTATATGCGTGGTTCTCTCTGCCTACAGCCTCCTTCACACAGCCATCACCGACGAAGAATAAAAATATAAGTTGTATTTTTATATATGTTCTGTGTCCGTCGTTTATCGTTGTTTTCAGCCAGGTGTTATTTATCAGGCAACTGTCTTTGGCATAATATATCACAGCTTTCTGGAATCTCACCAGAGCATAACTGTTGAAATTTATCGTCATCAACTAGATCAAATTTACATTCAGTTAAGCAGACTGCGACCGGCACTGGTTAATTGACGACATCCAATTCTGCGTCACGACAATGCTCGGCTACATATTGAGAGGACGACACTGCAGATCTTTCTCCCAGCGAGTACCACTTTTGTTGGAGTTTTTGGGTACCGTTGTATACTAGTGAGCTAGTCACGAGCTGACTCATTTTATAGTTCACCAATGGAAGGGTTAACCAATCATAAGGCTCAAAATATTCAATGAAACGTGTATAAAGATGACCATATTTTCCCAAGTATTGGCGATATAATCAGATTCAATAGAGTGTCCGACTCGTGACGTTGTTTCATTGAACAGATTACGTTCTGCGCTGTATTCTATATTCATAAACTATGGTGGACGTAGTCAAAAACTTTTTCAATCATCTTGACAATGTTTTAAGCCTAAAGACATTCCATTGCAAATACGATACAGAAACCTTTAGTGTTTTATTATAAATGACCTTGAAACTCGAGGACAGAAACGAATCAAGGTTTTCTTATTTTGACTAATTTATATTCATTAATTTAGGGATAAATATTGATTATAAAATAGGACATTATTTCCCGAAAAAGATAATACATAATCTGATGTGTTGAGACGATTCTGAGTTTGTACTCACTTTTTCGCGTTTCAATTTTCTCGACTAAATCTTTCGATTGAATTAAGAATGTATGTTCTCTAGAATCATGTGTTTATGAAGTAATTATTATCAAACAAGTTTTCCCTAATCTTGCAGATTATGCGAAAATCGTGATGAACTTGTACAAATTTTAGAATCTATACTTGATTTAGTTTTTATAAAAAAGAAACAAGCCTTTAATCCAATGGTAAAATCTGAGTTGCATAAAATGTGATAAGTTTTACTATAATACAAAACTAATTACGAAATGCCAATTCCCTTCAGAATGTAAACAATCATAGCTCTTTAAATATTCCTTTCTTTATCTAATAATTGTGGAATGGTTTCCCGTTGACTTTTCTTCTGTTTTGAATTCAGTTTTCCTTCTCCTAAAAAAAAAACAAAACAAACAAGCAAACAAACAAACAAACAAACAAACAAACAAACAAACAAAACAAAACAAAACAAAACAAAACAAAGATGGATTTTGTCTCGGAAGTAATTAGTATAATAGAAATTTAAAAAATATCAGGTCCTTTCAAGATGCAAAAAATCATGGCTCTACACAGATTTTTATTTATTTTTATTTTATTTATCTTTTGTTTAATAGGTTCCTGTTACCTCTTTTACTGTTTTGAATTCAGTTTACTTTCTCTTAGACTGGTCGCTTCCCAAGGCTCAGAAGCCCAGTTTATTATGAGTATATAAAAAAATAAAAATGGATTCCTGCGGTTATGAAGAACTTTTCTGCAAAAGTAAATTAGTGTAAAAATTCTAGTGCTCCATGCCTATAGTTGCTATTTTGCCCACATGTCCAGAATAATATAGAGAGAAGCTGTAAAATAGGCAATTAAGAATTTATCATGGCTTTGATAAGGGTACTGTTCCATTGTAAATAATCCTCCCATTCCCAAGAATAAGTACTTGGCAAGATGATTATAAAAGAAATTTTTGTAATTTCAAACATATATTCAGAATTTGGATTCTGTTCTGATTTAATCTAAGCAAAGAACCATCAATTTGTCTTTATCTGTGATACTTCTTATCCCCTACTTCATCTTGTTCTGGTGACAGGAGTTAAAGCCATCAACACTCCCATTAACCTTTTGTTTTTTCTTTCTCTTGACACCCTATTGGTTTTATTCCAAATCATTTAATAGCTGTTTCTCCAACTCAGAAAGACCTCAACCAATTTCAGATCTTCAGTAATCTTTTGCTATAAATATGTTTATACCAAACAGAAATATGTTGAAATATTTTAAGTAGTGATAAGGACTTCAAACGTTTAATTTTTCTTATAGAAATAGTGTAAGCTTTTTATTGAATACATATCTTGCTCCCTTTTTTTAAGGCTGTAACTGTTGGTGCGTATTAGCCATGAGGTGTATGGCTCCAAAATGAAATATTGGTTTTACATCAAATCATTTAATACCTGCTCATTCTCTGTTCTCTACCGGAATTTGATTTTGACACACTTTCTAATTCTAGTAACCACTATGTTTCTTACGCACAATTAAATATGCTACGTGTATTTTTAAAAAAAATTATTGTGATAAGAAGATTCTGAGTACTGATTCAGAATCTTTGTCCTCTACTTTGTCTAAATGTCTACTATGTATGTAAACTCCCCTTTAGAGTACAAGGCCATGGCCTCATTGTGCCAGGTGTTACTACTATGCTTTCCATACAGGTAGGTTTTGTGGGGGTGGGGTTGTTAATGTTACTCGCAAATGATTTTGAATTTAGTTTTCTTTTTTCTAGGCTGGTTGCCATCCGAGGATAGAGGACCCAAATTCCCCAGCTAGTAACGCCTGCCTGGAGGAAAGAAACGGATTCGTGCCTTTCCTTGAATATTTGTAAGCGTGTTTGCTGGAATTTGAACTTGGCACATCAGTGTCACTCACTGCTATAATAATCACTATGCTGCTTACACCTCTATAAAACGCACATGCAGTTGCATGCGCTATTAATATACGATAAGCGTTTAAAAAATATGTCCTAGTACGATTCTGAATAATGATTCTAAATTGGTGTCCTCTGTTTTGTCAAGGAAGCATAAAACAAGATCGCCTCAATCTGCAAAAAGACTGACAAAATAGTACCGATTTGGAAACTGTATCTAAACTAAACTTATTTATAAATGGAACTTTGTCTGTGTGTGTGTGTGTCCGTTATCTATAGACTCCGAAACGGCTGAATCTTTGCGTAAAAATTGTCCTCATGTTTTGAAATTTGTTTTGACTTTCCAGCCAACTTCTTCATTGTAACGTATCCCTTCAGGGCGTAGGTTGATTACTGCCCTCTACTATTCGCTATCCCTTGTTGCTCTTAATATCTCTTTTCTTGTTATGCCACTCAATTCCCATTCCACCATCCATCTGTTCAAGTCCATCGGGTATGTCGTACAATGCTTTTCCTTGCCCGGCTTTCCCTCTATCCGTATTCTGAGCCTCAGTTTCTCCAAGCCTTTCTTCCTCTTTATACTTCAGCTGTCTTTTCCTGCTGTCAAGTATCAGTTTCTTTTTAACCTCGTCATTGCTTATCTGCTCCGTCCATGATATCCCCAGCATCCTTCTGGAAAACCACATTTCGGTTGCTTCAAGTCTTTCTTGAAAATGTACACAGTTGTACTATAAGCGCCTGCGAGTGTTCTTTGCTAGGTTTTGTGCTGAGGTACCCCCGATAAATATCGAAAATCGATAATAGAAAAAAATCGGGTTATAGAAGGAGTGGTTCAATTTTAATCAAATTTGATACACTCATAGACAAAGACATAAGAAACGATATTCAGATGTTTCAAGGTTGCAGTTCTTACAATAGTGCAGAAAATCGATAATATATATAAAAGGCAAGATGTTTGTGAGTGTGTGTGTGTGTGTGTGTGTGTGTGTGTGTGTGTGTGTGTGTGTGTATGTCCTTTATACAAATCCACAATTTTTATCCAATTCTCACCAAACTTCACACAAATATTCTTTAGGCTGAGTTTGAGCTCCAGGACCATGGATTAGTTTTAAAGCTTTCATTACATGCGAGCAACGCAGGGCTATACTGCTAGTTTTGTTATAAAATACACTTGTTTTTACTCCAGTGGAAGAATTTTATTTGCTTAAAATGAGATGACATTTTTATCATTCCTTTTCTAAAATGCTAGGACTCCTAAAGGATGCAAACGATCATGGCGTTTATTCTTTATATGTGAATTGCTAAGATTCTTAGGCAAACTATGGAGTTGATTTCTGTTGTGGGATCGCCCCTTTTTGTATACAAGAATGGACTCACCTGAGGTGTACATATAATTCTGCCTATACAGAGAACGGAGTGGAAAAGCAGTTGTTTAGTTGGTCAGTAATTTGGTGCAGAGTTAGTTGGAGTTGTTGGATATAGACTGTTAGTTGGAGTTGTTGGATATAGACTCATTACCCGGACATACTATTTCATTTCAAGACTGTATATAATTATTTCTACTAATAGTATTCCTGAATTGACTAACCCGTGTTCCAGTTTGTATAACTTGTTCAATATAACTTATATTTTCTATCTCCATGTCTGTTTTTGTTATTTATTATTTTGTGTGATTCCTCACCCGGAATCCACAACAATTTCCAGTTGCGATTTCAACAGTTTTGAATTCAGTTTTTCTTCTTTTACACTGGTTGCCACTCAAGGCTCAATAAGTTCTTTTTAAATTCCACCCAAACTATACAGTAATTAAAGTCATCGAAATATACCGAATTAATTCAACTTTATCTCATGATTTATTGTTATACTTTGCATTGATTTTCTGTTTTTATTCGTTTGCAAAACTTTCGCTATTTGAGCAGAGATCTGAAGAAAAAAAAATTGCTGCTATTCGCAAGTATCTGCAACAAAGGCAACCAAGGCAAAGAATGTTAAGAAAGAGTTTACTAAATAATGGAGAAAATTCTTGTACAGATTCATTACCAGGAAAATGAATTTGTAGGATTACCGGGAGCCAATTATACGCGGAAGCGGTTCAGATAGAGAAACCAAATAAAAATTCGACACTATTTTGTTACGGTGATAAAAGATTTTTTAAAGGTTTAAATACTGTATTTTTTTTAAGCAAATAAAAAAAAGATGTTCGAAGTTTTGGCTCCTTTACAAATAAGCGGATTTACGAAGTTATTTCAACTGATCTCATTGCCACGATATATAACGCACGAAACGATTTTTAAACACTTACCTTAATCTTATATATATATATATATATATATATATATATATATATTATTATTATTATTATTATTATTATTAGTAGTAGTAGTAGTAGTAGTAGTATTAATATAAGTGAATTGAGAGTATTCTAAGCAGAAGCATTTGTCTGTACAGGAATTTATACATCTTCTTTGGTATTCGTCAAAGAATTGTAGGGAAAGAATTGTAGAATTGGACAATCATCAATGCATGTTTCAAGTTGGGCGTATATTTTAACTTCACACAGCATCATACCATGAGGCAGTGATGTGTGAGCTAATCTAAAAAATTTCTTCTTTTTCTTCTTTTTTGTGCCATGTTCCTTCGGCACGTACGCGATCAAAGCTCTCCATAATTTCCTGTCCTTTGTAGCTCTTAATATATATTGTTCTTTTCTATCTACTCTAAAACCTATTCTGCTTTCTATTTACACAAGCTTGTCAGGTAGGTTATGGGTTGTTTTCCGATGTCCCTCTTGCCTTTAATATACCCAGTGAGCGTCACATTTTCCAAGTCCGCTTTCCTCATTATGTGCGAAAATTCAATTGTCTCTAGATATTGCAACTCTCTCTTTCTGGGGTTAAGTGTAAGTGCGCTTTTTGTTTTCCATTTTATTTTAGACTTCGTTTTTACTTATATATTCAGTCCAAGGTATTCTGAACATTCATCTGTAGAACCATATTTCTTTTGTTTCAAGTTTCCATATGTGAGGAGATTCTCCAGCAATCATTGCCATATAAGATGACTGATATTACGTTTAATGAGGATGAACCATAGGAGGAGTCATACAGTTGTGCACAAAATCCTGACAACGATCAGATTAGTAAATATCTTTACTGCTAGATAATTAATATTGGGTTATTTTTTTTTCTTGCTTTGAAATGTGAAGGCTATACGACATTTTTCATGAGAGGAAAATGATATGAACATTACACTGAACAAGCGATAAACGTTCATGGGAGCAAAATTATTTGGAGCATTATCATTCATAATGACTATTGTGGAGTATCATTTCTTTATTATTTTAAACATTTTTAGGGATATTCAAGGTTCCTCATATTATAACGGGGCGCATCTTACAGCATGCCTGTCGCAATGCGGCCAGATACAGGGTGCGACTTGCGATAAATTGTTTGGGGATGGAGTTTCGATATCATGTTCGGCCGTAAAGTCTTCCGCTCCATCCACAAGTACAGCTCATATCTTACGAAGGGCTTTATTTGTGTAAAAATATGGTACGCTCAGTGGAAAATATCATGATACGAGTTCTGACCTTAGGTCACTAGTTGGGACATAGACAAAATGTGTATGCACTAAAAATCAAAAGAAATAAAATAATAATACTAAAGGCCTTATACAGGAAGTGTTGTCATTTTATACTTTTCATTTCGCGTACGCGCATTGTTTATTTTTGATTTTGTTGATTGTATAGTATAGTAGGGTCAGTTGGACACAGTCTCTGAGAAAAAAAAAGCCCTGACGAAATTCTCCCTGCCAGAAATTTGGAAACGACATGCGTACTGCTTGGCATTCGCACCAGAAACTCTAAAACAAATAATTCAGTGTGTCAATCTGAGGACACCTGCAGAGGATTTGGAAAGAGCCGAATGACTATAATGGTAAATACAAAGATACTCGGAAAACTCACTCTGATCCTTTTATTGAAAAATAATTCTGAATTTGTTGGTGAGGGTCTCAGACTCAACACGAAGGCTTTCAGGTGCCTTTGAGGAGGTCGTGCTGCTCTGGGTCAAGAAGGTGGCTGCTGGAAGCCGTTATGTCTTGTAATTAGACTTTGTGCCATGCCACGCAAGCAAGAGAATCCGCCCATGGCTGTCAGATAATTTATGCGACCACATCATCTGTACATCTGACTAACTGGCACCCCCAGAGTTCAACATCCTGATTATTATGTGCAGGGCGCAGTTGATCGAGAAACCACTAAAACTCCTTGTAACACCAACGATGAACTGATGGCAAGGATTATGGCAACATTTATCTTAAACAAGGAGACCACCCAGAAGAGATTTAAAAGATTCCGCAGTCGTCTAGAGGCCTTGGTTGAAGCTAGTTACGATTTTATTGAATAAATTTACTTTTTAGTATTTCAAGATGTTTTTGCGTAATTTTGTTAAATATATTTGTTACAATGTTATGTCCGTGTTATTTTTTTATTTTTGGGTAATTTAAACACGAAAACTTATATCATAGTATGTGGTGAAGGTGTGTATCGACCTGTCAAAAAGTGATGAATGTCTTAAATTATGTGGCGTAAGATATGGATATTTGTGCAGAGGATGTCTCTGGCAAGGAAGAATGTCAAGTGAAGATCAGAGGAAAAGTGAAGGGAAAAGTTCTTCGGAATGGGATTGCATAGCCAACTGGACAGTGATGCAAAAGATGTAAAGGACAAAGCAGCATCAGGGATTATGGTCAATACTTCGTGGTTTTAAAATTGCAACTGAAAGCTTGTTAATTACAATCAAGTCCTTGCTACCAATACCATAATAAGCATCAGTCCCTTCAAAATATAGGCACTGTGGTGAATATACTAAGAATCTGACTCACCTAAACAGTAGATGGAAAAATGCTAGCTTATAATGAATATAAGTGTCGCTATGATAACGTACGCCTTAATGTACGAGGGTCATTCAATAAATAAGGTGACGTTTTCCGTATAAAACTTCTAATACAGATAGAAGCTTACGTTTTAAAATCTTTTTTCCTTTACTTCTTTTTCAAAGAGATTTAATTCTTTTTGCAGTTTGAAAAAAACAAACTTTGAGAGTTTTGGAGATTAACAAAGATGGCCGCCCAAGAAGAAGCATGCTACAGGATTGAACAGAGGTCAGTTGTCAAGTTTTTGGTTGCTGAAGGGTGCAAACCAGTTGAAATTCATAGAAGAATGTCAGCTGTGTATGGTGCCACATGTTTCAGCAAAAAATGTCTAAAAGTGGGCTAAATTGTTTAAAGAAGGACGGAGTAATGTTGAGGATGAAGACAGGCCCGAGATGCTTACAGAAGTGAGGTCTTCTGAGGTGATCGAATCAGTCAATGACATCATTCAGTCTGAGAGAAGGGTGACAGTGGATGACATTGCAAGGACTTTGAGCCTATCTGTTGGAACAGCACACAAAAGTGAACTTGCCTACTCGAAGGTCAGTTGCCGGTGGGTGCCAAAGATGCTTACTGCAGAACACAAACAGAAGAGGGCCGAGTTGTCCCAGGAGTGTCTCTCCCGTTATGAGAAGGATGGTGATGAGTTTCTGAAGAAGGTGGTTACATGTGACGAGACATGGGTTTGGCACTATGAACCTGAGTCCAAACGGCAGTCCATGGAGTGGAAACACGCAGGCTCTCTAGTGAAGAAGAAGTTCAAATCCCAGCGGGCCACGGGGGAAGGTGATGCGCACCGTTTTTTTTTTGGGATATGCAAGACCCAATCACAATTTCATTCTTTGAAAAAGGAAGCACTGTGAACAGTGCCAACTACTGTGAACTGCTGAGACAGGTCAAGAAAGACATAAAGAACAAACGCAGGGGTCATCGGTCACATGGAGTCGTCTTGCATCAAGACAACGCAAGGCCTCATACAGTAGCCCAAACGTTGCAGACCAGAGAAAGGAGCATGGAAGAGAGGATGTAAGTTAGTGATACAGGAGATGACTATTGACTTTACATTTAAATTCTTAGACATTATAGCTGTCGGGAAAGCAAGTATACGAAACGAATTCCACAGGCGGGAAGTGTGAGAAAAGAAGCTGATGGAATAGAACAAGCTGGGCTGGGCTCCCTCATCCCCCTTACAGCCCAGACCTTACCCCTTCAGACTTTCACTTGTTTGGTCCCTTGGAAGCGTTCACGAGAGGCACGAAGTTTGAAAGTGACGATGAAGTCAAAATTGCTGTGAGCGATTGGCTGATACATCAGTCCAAAGATTTTTACGCTGAGTGAATACGAAAGCTTGCGCACAGATGGGAAAAGTGTGTGACACTGCTGGGAGACTACGTTGAAAAATGAAAAAAAAAGTAAGCTTCTATCTGTATGAGAAGTTTTTATACCGAAAAATTCACCTTATTTATTGAATAACCCTCATAAATTGGTTATTTTGTTGAAAGTATGTATATTAAGTTGCAGAAAACCGGTATGAGCATGAGTCTTTGCAGAACGATTGAAAATGTTGTAAACAATATTCTAGGACTCTTATTTTCAGATGGACAGTGATTCATCATGGCTGCCAAGATATATATAGTGTTCGATAAATGCACCAAGAACTGTCATATTATTAATGTTTTGGCGATAATTGATATAACAAGCCGTTAAAAAATGCTAATTATTGAAGACGAATTTTATGTAGGATAATCGTACGTTTTGTTTTTTGGTTTTTAACTATATAGTAAAATTAAAAATTTAAAACAATATTTTCAGCAATTATCTAATATTTTATTGAATTTTAGTTAGTTTAGCTTTATAGCCTTACGTTTGAGGATGTTTTATGAGAAATAAAAATTAAAATAATATAAAACTTTCTTTTAAAATAATATTACAATTTAATAACAGAGAATGAAATTATATAACATGACAGAAGTAACTCAATAATTTATGAAATGTTATGGTATTTATTAATTTTTATTTTTAATATCTATTTTTCATGTTCTTTATTAGGTACCTTCAGAAATTGTGAATTTCACAATTACTTTTTTTAAACAAAATTAAGAAATTAAGATTTAAAATATACAATTTGCTTTAAATTTTGAATGAATGATTTGTTGCAAAGCCCGTTCAATGTTGAAACATAGGGCATAAGAAACACGGAAGCGAGATGAAAGCAATGTACCCTGTCGACAATTAATTGCATAGTTTTTTTCTTTCTTTTAGAGAGTGCAACCTTTGAAACACGTGAACTTTTCATGATAAATATCACGTACAGCCACCCGTAAAAAAATACGGGTCATCATACGCATACAATTAAAATGTTTTAATTATTTATAAAAAAATGGCTCGATTATTTGTATTTAGCTTTTCAATTTTCGATTAGTAAATAGTTTTAACCTATTAATTTTCGATTAGTAAATAGTTTTAACCTATTAATTTTCGATTAGTAAATAGTCTTAACCTAGCGTGAACGATCAAGGAGGATATTTTAAAATATTTTTGAAACTTTATACATTCTTATAATAAAAATAATAAAAATGAAAACAATTCATGCTAAAACTCATTATTCATTAATTTTTTTCAACTATGATATACTTAATATATATTGTTTATAAAACCAACTAAAAGTTTGGCATAGTTTTATTGCATTTTTGTTTTAAAAATTCAGAGCAGATTTTCTGAAAAAGGACATATTTGGAAAAAAAAGACAATCGATTAATATTCCCAAAATACTCCTGAATTTAATCAATATTAGGTATATGGGTGAACTATCATGAATTTCTAGATATTTCAGGAAATTAATTAGTGGTGTAACTTATGTAAAAAAAAATATTTTCACCAGAATTTTTTAAAATAATTATTGGAAAAATGATTTCAGTCATTTATAAATAAGTCCTGAAAGCTTCATCAAATCCGATTATTATTTGATTTTTATAAGAATTTTCAAATTAATGTGTTTCACCAGCAAAAAATGACTTGCATAATATTACGTTTGTCGAAATCAACCCTTGCAAAAATTGCGTCACTGACGGACGAAAGAAAAAGAAGATTTTATACCAAAATTTCGAAAGTGTTAGAAAGAATTAAGATTTTTTAAAAATAATTAAAAAATACTTTGATGAAAAGTTTACCGATGAAAATTTGTTTTTATTTCGTTTGGGGGCCTTTTTCTTTATACTATGCTGTTTTTTCAGCGAATTCGTGGAGGTACGTAATCTAATGTTTTATTACTGGTGGCACACACACTTAAACAGACACAAATTTTTCCTCTACATTCAATATTCATCCATTGCTTTATCACACGTAACACGTATCTGACCAATGAAACAATACGTCAATCAACATACTGTCTCTCGGATTTTTTAATCTCTGAAGAAGCTACTTATAGTGAAATGTTAAAGACACTGTTTTTCTACTTGTTCTTTACTTATTGTATTCGTCTTGTCACATTCCGATCCCTCTATTCAACTCCCCCCCCATATATATATATATATATATATATATATATATATATATATATTAATTATACTTCAGAACATGTACAAACTACTACAAAGTTAAAAAATTTAGAAAGAAATTTAGTACACTATGTCGTGCTAGACATATTTTCTCCCCAGAATCTATTTTACATATTTATAAGTCAGCCATTTGTCCTTGGTTTGAATATTCCTCCCACGTCTCGTCTGGTTCTTCTGCTATATATTTAGAGATTCAAGATAATTATTGGTCCTGAACTGACATCTCGTATTTAGTCCCTTACCCACCATCGTAGCTTCCCTGTGTATTTTCTGTAAGCACTTTTATGGTATTTGTCTTTATTTCTGAGATTAGGTAGTATTTATAAGAATTACATTATTCAGACTATTGTCGTCATCTTTGTTGCCATTTGTATGACGTTTCGGCCTTCTTCAGGTGCTAAGAATTTTGAACCGAACCCTTTATTGCAATCACTGCTATATATTTAGAGATTCAAGATAATTACTGGTCCAGAAGTGACACCTCGTATTTAGTCCTTTCCCCATCACCGTATATCATTTTCATTCCTTACGTAATATCTCGACTGGAAATCATGAGTTATCTCTCTCTAAGCCTGCAAGTTACTTGTTCACCACTGCTGTAGCCTGGTATTGAACTCATAACTCTTTAAGTCAAATCACAGGAATTAACCAACGTCTATATCCACTGGGTCACTGTGTTCTTACGGAAAAACCAACGTCTATATCCACATAATGTCCAGTAACCCTTTTTTACAAGAGTTCCAGTAGCGTTCTCTATTGTTTCTTCATCCCATAGGGGGCGGTGATCCCCTTTCTTCCTCTATATGTTGTCAGCTGGATGTGTTGAGTCTGTTAACCAAGGTACCCACGGTGGAGTCACTATCAGTAGTCAGGTACAGACTGGCCTCGAACTCATCCCTAGGAGTACGTTCCAGTGTTTCACTAGGTAACCTGATGGAGATGCTGACTTTCTGCACACAAACAACACACTTTAGATTGGGACCAGACATATATCAGCAGGATGAAGGCTTAGCAATGGGCTCGCCATTATCACCATCACTGGCTAACATATACATGGAATACTTTGAAGAGATGGCACTAGAATCCACAGCTCTAAAGCCAAATCTATGGCCAAGACACGCTGATGACACCTTCATACCAGAAAGAGGTCCAGACGCTACGAGACCATGTTAACTCAATAAGATCACCGGACAATACCTCAACTTCAATTTCTGTACACAAACAACACACTTCGGAATGGGATCAGACATATTTTGACAGGATGAAGGCTTAGCAATGGGCTCGCCATTATTATCATCACTGGCTAACATATACATGGAATACTTTGAAGAGATGGCATTAGAATCCACAGTTCTAAAGCCAACTCTATGGTTGAGATATGTTGATGACATTTTCATACTCTGGCCACACGAGGAGGTGGTCCAGACGTTACACGTGAACCCAATAATATCGTCCATATAGTTCACTATATGAAAAGAGAGTGACAACAAACTGGCTTTCCTGGATGTGCTAATAACTTAAACAGAGGTGGGGTTCAAGACATCCGTATACCGCATGCAAACATTCAGCGGACAATACCTCAATCTCATTGCCCACCACCCATACAATGTAAAAAAGTGATCGTCCGCTGCTTTCAACATCGAGCAAAAGTCATACAAACAGGAAATGGTCAGTATAAGCAGTACCCTATAACGAAATATGTACATGACAACAACTCCAACATACATGGAAGAGAGGGTGCTTGAAGATAACAATCCTCAGAAAACAGCCTCTGTATGTGTTGTGGAGTAGTTTTCTGCACTGAAGGTTATAATCGTGCGATGTCGGTTGCTAATCGACTTAACGTACCCAAAATGTTAGGAACTTGGTAATCTTCCACCAAAAGCTGACTCCTTAGTATTCGGCTAACTGCCGACTAATATCAACTGCCTAGTAGTTCTACTGGACTCCAATAGAAGTCTAAAGAACTCCCATGAATTTCCCAAGTACTTCTAAGAACTTCTCTCGTTCACTTCCTGTTAACTCTTATTAATATAGGAGGAAGAGTTCATTATCTGAGGAATAGGTGTGTTTCACCATAACAGTATATCTACCCTATGTGAATGGGTTATCGGAGAAGATACAAAGAATTTTTAGTCTATATAACATCATAACGATCTTCAGAAGTGGTTCTACACTTCGCAGGTGCCTCTCCCGAGTAAGACACCAACAGAGGAGGAAATGACGAAGGACTGTGTGTACGCCATTCCATGTGGTTGTGGAAAGAAATATAAAGGAGAGACAGGGCGCCCCCTTAAGGTAAGACTACAATAACATCGCAAGGCCATAACACGAGGGGAGATAGGAAAATCAGGCGTAGCTGACCACATATGGAGTGAGAAATGGGATTAACATTCCCTATGGGATGAAGTTGAAATAATAGATAGAGAACGCCACTGGAAACTATGTAAATTTAAGGAATCAGCTCATATGCTAGGCTTCAAAAATCTCCTAAGGCGACCAAGCATAGAGATGAACACAATATAGGAACCAGTAATACGGAGTGCCAGATAAAATCATTAGTGTCAAAAATTTCAATATGAGCTCTGGTAAAAAATATTAGAGAAAATCATTAACAACAAATATAATAGAGAAAACCATCGCAATAGGGACACTGGTAAAAAAAGGTTTACTGGACATTAGGTTTATAAGTCCCAAAAATTAAGTTTTTCTTGTCCTGAAGGACACATGGCTCAATGTATAAAGACGTTGGTTACTTCCTGTTTAGTCACATCAGAGTCGAGTGACATTATTGTCTTGTTTGGGAGAAACGATTAAAAAAAGTATCCCATTCAATCGCACATATTTCCTTTTCGGTTCATTGAACTTGACTGGTTTGGCATATCCCCTATGGACTAAAGCAGTGTGCATCTCGGTTCGAATAGTTGGAATATTTGGGTAGTATCATGTCTAAGTGACAAGAGATTTTTTTATGTTTAACGGATGACGCAGTTTGAAATACTCTTAGTTGGAGACCATCTGAGTGGACTGAGATACCCGACTGTGTCTAACCTGCGAAATAATGAATGCTTTTATCAAAACCTGTAACCGTATCGATTACCCTTGGCTGCGATACATGTATACCCCTAACTAACTGGGTAGGATAATATGTATTGGGCTTTGCATATTTTTACCCTGGCATAACTTGTCAATAATAATAATAATAATAATAATAGTAATAATAATAATATCTTATTCTCACTCTTTTTGCCCCAACGTCACTTGTCACTAATAGTAGTAGTAGTAGTAGTAGTAGTAATAATAATAATAATGATAATAATAATAATATCTTGTTCTAACTCTCTCGCACTGAGAGAAAGAGTAAAAATAAGAGTGAGAGTCAAAAAATAGATAGATAAGAGGAAATTGAGAAATATATGGAGACAGACAGATAGAAAGATGCATCAATTGATAATAGCAAATTAAATATCAGGATATTTGGCTGTGATTCTTGAGCATTGTTTACCCTTATCAGAGAGGCTGTCATAATATTGTATTGACATCGTATAATTGTATCCCGGCTTTAATTTGTTGGCATACTGCTCTTTTACTTTTACTGAATAATAATAATAATAATAATAATAATAATAATAATAAAGAAAAATCTTAGTACTGCCTGGATAGATTATCGTAAGGCATTCGATAGTGTGCCACATCTTTGGATTTTAAAGACTTTAAATATATACAAGATACCACCCGTCATCATCAATTTCATCAAACAGTGCATGTCTATATGGAAAACAACCCTTTACCTCAATCATATAAATAGAACCTATAAGTCTGATGAAATAAACATCAAAATAGGTATATTTCAAGGTGATTCTTTGTCTCTCTTACTATTCTGCATATCATTAATAGCACTAACCAGTCAACTTAATAAGACAGAATGTGGTTATAAAATAGGACAAAAGAAAATAAGCCATCTATTTTACATGGATGACTTAAAGTTATATGCTAAGAATGATAATGAGCTGAAAGGTCTTCTGCAAACTGTAAAATGCTTCAGCGAAGACATTGGAATGAAATTCAATTTGAATAAATGTGCTAAAGCTACAGTTTTACGTGAATCAATACAAGAAACATCCTCAATTAGCTTAGACCCTGCTGTAACAATAAAAGAATTGAAACCAGAAGAAGCTTATAAATACCTAGGTGTAAATGAGAGTGAAAACATTCACCATACAAAAATGAAAGAAATAGTGTGTAAAGAGTAATATAGAAGGCTACGAATGATATTAAAAACTGAATTGAATTCTCAGAACAGAGTTATAGCCATTAATAGCCTTGCAATCCCAGTTGTCCAATATAGCTTTAACATCTTAAACTGGACTCTAAATGACATCAGGCGAATGGATGCTAAAACAAGAAAGCTTCTTTCTAAGCATAAGATGCATCATCCAAAGGCTGATGTAGACCGTCTATACATACCCTGTAAAGAAGGTGGAAGAGCTCTTATTCAGCTGGAATTGTCATACAAGACAACAACTATTGGCTTACTAACATACATAGAAACAACAAAGGATTTGATGATACAATTAGTAAGGCAACATGAAGAAAGAAAGAAAAAATATTCAATAATAAAAGAAGGCAGTAAATACAAACAAGATTTACAGTTAGTAGATTCTGTAGAAAAGCAAAACAGAAGCCAAGAACCAACTTTTGCGGCAAAAAATATGAAAATGAAAGCCAAAGATAAAGCTCTTGAACAAATGAAACAGCGCTGGCAAGACAAACCTCTGCATGGCCAATATCCAGAACGTGCCAATAAATCCAATGTTGACAAAGTTAATACTCATCGATGGTTACGTGCATCTAGATTAAAGTCTGAAACTGAAGGCTTTATTCTTGTAGCACAAGACCAAAGTCTTTTCACTAGAAACTTTCAGACAAATATTATGCATAATAATATGGATCCAAAATGCAGGTATTGTGATAAACACCAAGAAACAATAGGCCACCTAATCTCAGGCTGTACTGTGCTTGCTCCAAATGAATATAAAAATCGCCACGATAGAGTTGGGCAATATTTACATTGGGCAATGTGCAAACATTATGGAAAAGCTGTAAACAAACAATGGTATGAACATCACCCAGCACCGGTTACAGAAATAGAACATGTAACCATTCTATGGGATTACGCCATCTACACAAACAGAAAAATTGAAGCAAACAGGTCAGACATTATTGTTAAAAACCAGAAGGGGAAAACTTGTCTATTAATTGATATGGCTTGTCCAGCGGATTGTAACATAGCAATCAAGGAATTTGAAAAACTGTCAAAATATAAAGACCTGGAAATTGAAATAGAAAAAATGTGGAAATTGAAAACAAGAGTTGTGCCAGTGATAGTAGGTGCACTTGGAATGATAAAAATGGAACAAAAGTGCACATTGAAAGAATCCCCGGAAACCCCAGCTTAAGAGATATACAAAAAATTGTCTTGTTAAGTACAGCCCACACACTAAGGAAAACTTTATCTATGTAATGCTAGGGATGATAGGGAAGATAGAAAAACATGAAATGGAGTCATAACAACACGCCACTACCTGCCTGAGGTCTCCCCCCAGACTTGGTTGGTAGTGAGATCAAAGCAGAAATCGAAATATGATGAAAAATGACATAATAATAATAATAATAATAATAATAATAAGAAGAAGAAGAAGAAGAAGAAGAAGAAGAAGAAGAGTGGGGCAATATTTACCCTGGACAATGTGTAAACACTTTGGAAAATATGTAAACAAATCCTCGTATGAACATCACCCAGCACTAGTTACACAAAATTGATTTCGCCATTGTATGGGATTACACCATCTACACAGACAGAAAAATTGAAGCAAATAGGCCGGACATTATTGTCAAAAACCAAAAAGAAAAAAAAAACTTGCCTATTAATTGATATGGTTTGTCCAGCATATTGTTACATAGCAACCAACAAATTTGAAAAACTATCAAAGTATAAAGACCTGGAAATTGCAGCAGAAAATATGTGGAAATTAAAAACAGTAATAGTACCAGTGATAGTAGGTGCACTTGGAAGGATAAAAATGGAACAAAAGTGCACATTGAAAGAATCCCCGGAAACCCCAGCTTAAGAGATATACAAAAATTTGTCTTGTTAATACAGCCCACACACTAAGGAGAACTTTGTCGATATAACGCTAGGGATGTTAGGGAGATATCAGACTTGGTAGGCAGTATGATCATAGCAGTGATCGAATTATGATGGAAATAACGTAATAATAATAATAATCTTCTTCATGGTCAATATTCTGCCCATATCACACAATATTATGTAGACAAACCCCTCACCCATCAGTCGCTACGCAGTGCAGGGCTAAAAGCTGAAATCCAAGGTTTTGTTCTTGCTGAACAAGATCAATGCTTGCCAACTAGAAATTACTAAGCACAAATAGTGAAAAATTATATTGACCCGAATATATCGCATGCATCATCCCAATGTGTCCAGATCCGAAGGAAACAGAAGATTAGCCCAACTAGAACTCTCTAACAAAGCCACAACTATCGGTCTTTAGAGATATCTGAAAACTACAGAAGACTAGATGATGATCTGTGTCAAAATATGAAATATAAGAAATAAAGGAAGCTAACAAATTCAAAAGGGAATTTCAAGTAAGTGAAGAAGAGCAAAGAAACCATAAAACGCCTGTTGCAGCGGTAACGAACCTAAAAATGAAAACAAAACCAAAAAATCTAGAAACGATGACAAGATCAGCCACATCATGGTGAATACTTTGTCCGTGCTAAACAATCTGATGCAGATAAACACCGCACTCATCAGTGGCTACGCAGTGCAAGGTTAAAAGCTGAAACCGAAGATTTTGTTCTTGTTGAACAGGACCAATGCTTGTCAACTAGAAATTACTAAGCACAAATAAAAATTATATTGACTCGAAATGCAAATCCTGTGATAAATATCCAGAAAAAAATTGATTATTTTGTATCAGGTTGTACGATGGCAGCACCCATTAAATATAAAACTCGTCATGATACAGTGGACGAATATCTTCACTGGAAAATATGCAAATTTTACGAGAAGAAAACTTTAAGAAACTGGTATGAACATCACTCATACCCGGTTACAGAGATTGAACCTGTAACGATTTTATGGAACTTTGCAATGCACATAGAACGAACAATCAAAGCTAATCGCCTAGCAATCATGATCAAAGGCCGTAAAAACAGGATGTACTTTCATATTGATATGACACCCTCTGCAGATTGTATCTATGAAGATACAAACCCTGCACCCACCAGTGGCTATGCAGTGTAAGGTTAAAAGCTGAAACCGAAGATTTTGTTCTGTCTGCACATGACCAATGTTTGTTAACTAGAAATTAGCAAGTACTCCTACTGAAAAATTGTGTTCAACCAAAATGAAGATTTTGTAATAAATATCTAGATCCAATTGACCATCTTGTATCAGGTTGCACAATGTTAGCACTCACTGAATATAAAACACAGCATGACACCGTGCGCCAATATCTGAAACGAAAAACCTGTAACTTTTACAGCAGAGAAACTATAAAAAAACTGTTATGAACGCCACCCAGGACTAATTATTGTCGTAATAACTACATAGAACCACCCAGATATTGTGATCAAAGACCACAAGAACAGAATGTGCTTTCTTATTGACATGGAAATCCCTGTAGATTGTAACCTGTCTTCGGAGATACTAAAAAATACTATCAAAATACTGAGGTGCTAATTTAAAAAATGTGGGACATAAGAACAACCAATCATTCCAGTTGTAATTGGAGCCCTCGGTTTGACTGGAAAAAGGTTTCGATGTACTCATTGAAAGGAATCCTGGTAGTAAAACTGTTGTGGATTCCGGGTATGGGAACCGCGCAAAATAAATGAACAACAATCAGAATTGGAGATAGAAAAATAAGTATATATACGTAAAGGATACAAACTTCAACGCAGGTTAGTAATTGTTGTGGATTCTTGTTGGGAAACCACACAAAATAATGAATAACAAAAACAGAGATTGAGATAAAAAATGTAAGTTATATTGAACAAAAATATACAAACTGGAACACTGGTTAGTCAATTCAGGAATACTAGGAATACTGTTAGTAGAAATCAATATATACACTATTGTAGTGAAGAAGCATGTCTAGGTAATGAGTCTATATCCAAAACAACTCCAACTTAATATGCACTAACTTACTGACCAACTAAGCGGCTGTACAACTACTCAACTCTCTGTGACAATCACTATATTTAGCTGTCCCTCCCACTAAGGGCAACATGTGGCACATGGTCAGTTATGAGTGGGAATTTCCGGGCTATATGGCCCGGCCAAAAATATCTGTCTATTTTTCCCCAGTCGTACTTCTACCCTTCGGCGGAATCACGACTGGGTTACTGCTCTTTGCTCGGAAGCAGAGAGCGCCCTCTGCCCAAAGACAGAGTGCTGACAGCGAGAGATGTAGTCGCAGCGAGAAAAAGCTGTGACGATCACTACCGTTCTCAGTATAGACAGGATTATATGTACACATCAGGCGAGTCCATTCTTATGTGTAAAAGTGGTGCTCCCCAACTGTAATACGGTTAGTACGAAGTATATATACAAGTCTCTGAAGTGAAGCCGTAGTATGTTTAGTATGTCCACGTCGGATGCAGACTGGTGCTGCATATTAATTTTGCTGTGTAGAGCTCAGAGCTACTATGAACTATTGACGCTGTATTCTCCGTAACACCTCGGTATCTTCCGATATCGTTCGGTATCGCACGGTATCTGCCGTCTTGCTTCTATGGTAGGAGTATATGTATACTCTAGACGAGTCTGTTATCATAGAAAAAGGGGAGACCCCACAACAAAAAAAAAAAACCCAAAGAAATAGAAAAGATTGTACTCACAAATACAGCTTACACTTTATGAAGCGCTTTAACTAATTAAAACGTGTGTGGTTGCCCTTTTTAATGTTTAATGAAAATGTTATGATGTAGTTGTTGCGTTTAGGTCTCTGGTTAGAACCCGGAAGGAAATGAGTATACAACAGAAATAATAGTAATAATAATAATAATAATATAAAGACCTTGAAATTGAAATAAAAAAAATGTGAAAATTTAAGAATAGTACCAGTAATAGTAGGTGCGCTTGAAATGATAAAAAAAGGAACAAAACAACACATTGAAAGAATCCCTGTTATTCCAACTTAAGAGAAATAAAAAAATGATTGTCTTGCTAAGTACAGCCTACACTCTAAGGAGAACTTTGTCTATGCAACGCTACTGATGTCATGGATGATAGAAAAACAAATGAAATGTGCCCATAACAACACACCGCTACCTACCTTAGGTCTTTCCGCAGATTTAGTAGGTAGTGTGATCATAGCAGAAGTCAAAATATATAATAATGTTACTAATAATACATGAATATGCTGGATATTTGACGAGACTTAGCGTCATTTAATATCTAGTAATAACTACGATATATAACGGTAACAAACAAGTAAATCGATTTGATACAATAACAATGCAGTTCCAACAATGAATAATAAGAAATACACAGTTTTTGTTATTATAACAACCACTAGAATACAGTTCCTACCCTTTTTACTCTTTATTAAATAATATAAATAATATCTGGCATAGGAAAATAAGACCCTGTTTTTATCTTCCCTGTGCTAAAATATCTCGTTTTAATCTCAAAACCGTAGAGAGTACAATACCCAGCTATAGCATTTAAATGCTGTCAATTCATTTGTTATATGAATGAAGCCAAAAATGAAATGAGGTAACTAACTAATAAGCATTGTATACATCTTCCTCCGGGCATATGAATGCTTTTATATAATTGTGGACGTATATGCGGATCTCTGTGTCGGCATTGACTCCTCCATTGGCCGCATCTATGTATTGCGTGCTGCCGGTAGAGGTGTGCATACAATGACATATTACGACAGTAGTAATAACAAAAAGTTTTAATAACGATTTCAAGCCGTCCGCTCATTTCTTTTTCTTTCCTTAGTCAGATTTTGAAAGCTGGGAATATATTAAAAGTGGCAAAGCATAATTGTTCCGTAAATAAGATGGTGGAAAATAAAATAAAAAACGAAAAAGCTGAAAGGAAACACAAAATAAAAAACAAAATGAAAATATAGAAAATAATGTAATAGAAAAAGAATCAGAAAAAGATAGAAGGATAACAAAAAATCAATCTATCTATCTATCTATCTATCTATCTATCTATCTATCTATCTATCTATCTATCTATCTATCACAGTCTGTTCAGATCTATCTATCTATCTATCACAGTCTGTTCAGATCTATCTATCTATCTATCTATCTATCTATCTATCTATTCAGTCTATCTATCTATCTATCTATCTATCTA